>JAJOZX010002130.1:82500-212500 GCA_023014485.1 Bathynomus jamesi | reverse complement strand
GCTCGCCGAGCGACGCAGCTCACTCAGGGTTGACCTTCACAGTTTCAAAGAGGCACCAGCTGACTCCCGTCGCCTCGCCCAAAACGCTCATCTCCGTTTGTGATGAGTTTTGTTTTAATCGTTTTAATAAAAAATTACTACGTTTAAATCATTTTCTTAATTATCATTTTTTTAATTAATTTTAGTAATTTTAATTCACTTCTTTTCTCTTTTTAGAGTGAACCAGTGAAGTGACTTTAAACACTTAATTTTTTTTAATTAATTGATTTCAATTAACCGTTCGATAGTTAACACGTAATACAGTAGTCATTGATTCAGTATTCACATATTTATTTTTTCCCAACAAATTATAAATCTGAATTTTTAAATTCTTTTTATAAAATTATCTGCACATTTTGTATATTGAGGATATTAAATAATATCATTTAGATTTTGTTGTGGGAAATAAATGCGATCAGTCATAATGCTGATGTATATATCCATAACTCACATTTTTATTTAGTTGAACCCGGTTAGGTTTCTTTTTTTTTATTGTTTTCAATTTAGACCTTTTTCATTCGTTTTAGTGGAAAAAATTTATGTTATTGTTGTTATACTGTAACCCTTTTTTCTAGTGTGACTTGAGTTCGTCTGAATTTCGACCCTTGCCACGAGACTTCAGTGTTGGGAGGTTCAAAAAAATTACTCGCCGAACGCTGCTTCCGGATTCAACGCACTGTCGCCCATTTTTTGCTCTCCTACGTTATCTCGTAACTATATATGACGCGTTCGGTGGAGAAGGGGCGAACGCAACATTTTCGAATTATGCCACAAAATGCAGTTAAAGTTTGTAAACTTTAAACCTTTGTATTTTTCCGGTTTATTGAAATGTTGTATGAATTTGAACACATATTTGAGTAAAATATTGTTTTGTAATATGTCGATATAATAAAACGCCAAGAAATTTTACAATATTATTTATTGATAGCTTCTGATGTTAACTGGTGTAATCCATTATTTGGTCCTCTTCGTCGAATGTTGTATTACCTGCTTCAACTGTTTCGGTTTTTCCAATTCCTTTAACAATCTTGTGTAATAGTTCACTGCAGTTGCAGGCATTAGGTCTGATAATTCTTTGAGATCTTTTATTTTTTCCTTAGTTATTGGCAGCAATTGGGAATACTTTGGTTGCAGTGTCTGCTGGGCTAGATTGAATAAACTGACACTGTAGGATTTTTTCCCTTTCTGCAGTCTGACGGGATGGCTATTATCTGGGGTTGTGCGGTATGCAGTAGATATTACGTAGCCTTCTTTGTGTTGAAAGTCAAATATTAACTTTCTTGCATCTGTAAATTTAGTAGTTGTTGATTTCCTAATGACAATGCACGTTTTTAGGACGTCAAAATCGAGAAAATCAGCCTGTTTCATTTCTACAACTAGGAAGCGCTGCGAAACGGCTGTAGTTATGGCCGTAACAATCTTTTTTGGTGTAAATAATATTGCTGTAATTATTGTTTATATTTTGTTCAATTTGGCCAAATTGAGCATCACAGGGCATTGTCGAGTGACCAGAAAGTAGATAGATGTGTTCAATGTGAAGCAATGATGCGGAGTGAATTTCTCTGAGATACATTAAAACCTAAATTTTACCGTGAAAGAGTGCAGACTAACATCTAATTTTTTGCATAGGTAAAGCAAAGGTTTTAAAGGATAATTATACGACAAAAAACTAATTTTTCGAATTTTGTGGCGTTCGCCCCTTCTCCACCGAACGCGTCATATATATATATATATAAAATTGTTTCATTGTTTATCTCATTTTTTTTTCTCAATTTTATTCAAAATACTTAGACTTTATTCCATTTTTAATTGCTTGTCTCTTACATGGTTATCTTTGTTTTACACATACAGTTTCGTGACAACGACACGTGTTATAATTAACGATGTCCAAACCATTACCCCACGTAACATACACTACTGTTAACCTTGTAACTCCCTTTTCAGTACTGAAACGTACAATTCATGTTCCTCATTTTTGCGGTTGCGTTAATAATAGATTCATAGAACCCTCCCTTAAGGATTGATTCGGCAAAATTGACGATTCGTTTAGAGGTTGTCAGGTTACAGATGCAGATAAAATCGGTTTTGCTTTTGATACTTATGACCCAAATTTCGGTGACGCCGCGCGCGTCCGTACCTTTCTTATCGATTGGTCCAATGGACAAATATATCAATTGTCTTGGATAGAATTTAAACGTTTATGGTATGATATATATAAAGGTCTGCATGAAGTTACGAAGTACTGTGACAGGTAGGGATTCGTCAAATGGGCCATTGAGTTAAAAGTTTAAAAGACAGCAGAACACGCCAGTTCTGGATTTTTCTTCATTCCCTTGTGCATGAGTCGTGTAACTATCCTTCAGTGTTGCGCGAAAAACGCATCTCCCGATAATGTTGTTTCGGTAGAGAATCGGAGTGATTCCGCTGACCCTTCTGGTCTGGGTAGAAAGGCGTAATGTACCTTATTCTGACCCACTTTCTCAATCTAATTCCTCTTTGAATTTTGTACATTCGGAATCTCCGAAAAGTTATTATTTTATTCCCGAAGTCGATTTCAAACTCCGTTGCCCAAAGGAGACCCTTTTAGGTCGTTTTGATCGTAAATGTTTGTATAGTCTTGTTTCTGCGTCTATAATGGATAAATGGCAGTATCCTCTCCCTAGAGAGCCGCCATCCGTTTCACACATTCGGGATGCCGATGGTAACCTCATTCCCGTCCTTGGGAAATCACACTTCCCATATTGTTTAGTAATTGTCTCTTTTCTATAGAGGTTTCTTGGTAGTCCCTTCGGACTATTGCCCAGGGTATGATTTAGTTATTGGCCCGAAATTCCTACTCCTACGAGACAAGCATTTCGACTTTTCGGCTCGATGCTTCGTCGATAAATGGGATAAAAAACGTTATTTCCCTCTCTGGTGCGATGCACCCGAGCAGGACTTTTCTTGTGACGATGAAACGTCACCCTTAGAAAATTTGGGTAATCCTGACCCAACTTTCTTCTCTGACTCAGTTGGTTCTGAACCGTTTGTTTCGACTTGTTCTTCGAATGAATTTCCTTCGAGGCTAGAACTCACAGCCTCTCCTGATGATGATTTTTGTGATGCATCTTGTGACAGTGTTTGTGATGCTAATGTTGAAAACAGTAAGACAACAATGAAATTGTTGATTTATGTAATCATAAAGGTACTTCTGTTGAAAGTCTTTATGATGAAACTTCTGTTGAAAGTTTTTATAATGAAAGTTTTGTGAAAGTAAGTGTAATACCTACGTTAATAATTGTTGTAATATAAATGGGGATGTGACCAATTCTTTATTAGATGTGAATTCAGACTACTTGGATGATTGCTGTGTAACTGATGTGGAAAATCAGAATTTATTTCATTCTCACCCTGGTCAGGACAACCATGTTGGTCCCGATGGCCATGACTTGTAAGATGATTTAGACACTGCTCCTCAAATTGTTAGTAATTTTTGTCATTCGGACATTGACTCAACTGATTCAGTTTTTGATTTAGATGGATCAGATATCCATACATGTCCCAAAAATGACGCGAATTCTGTCACTGACGTTGTTTTTGATTCAGATGGATCAGATATCCATGTATGTCCTAAGGAAGACGCGAATCTTTTTGTTTTAGATGGTCAGGATGACCATGTTTCTGATAACTTTTCTCCACAGGACCCGAATTGTTTTGAGTTTACTTCGGCCAACGGCCAATCGGTCATGCCGTCTCGTTTAAGTGGTCATAAAGATGACCCTGTTTTTGGTTTTTTTGGTCATGATGACCGTCATCTTGTTTCAGATGATGTTTTTTCTGCTTCAGTAGCAGTTGGGGAAAATGCCCCACAAGGTCCTGTAGGCGAGTCAGTTGTTACGAATGTTGGAAATGATTTTGATAATCATTGTGATGTTTATTAGGATAGTAACAGTCTAGTAACTAATCGATCATGTCCCAACGACTTCTTTTTAAATTACTATGGTGAGGACCATGCCGTCCCTCCGTTTGGTTTAAACTCCGTTAATGTGTATTCTGAGCAGTGTGGCCAGCAATCTCTTCCTAAAGAGCAAGGTGCTCACGTAAAGACGTATTGTCAATTTCAGACATCATGTCTCTCCAATTGGTCACCCAATTCCCCTGATTGTAATATTCCAAATTGTGGTTTTTCTCCCAATACCCCAACCCCGCGCGAAACCATCGATGGCGCAAACGAAGCATGTCCACATGTTTCGGAGACGCTTTCTTGGGCCCATGTAATGGAGCTTGTTGACGAGTTCTTGGGCGAGGGCATTGAAGAATGCCCACAAATTTTCATGAAAACTTCTGTTAACAACCAAGCAGTTTTGGCTCTTGTTGAAACTGGCTGTCTGGCGAATTACATTCAACAACACGTATACAAGAAGTTACTCAAGGTGACGACGGAAAAATTCGATTTGCATTCTCGTTTGACCTGCATTGATGATGATTGGGAAGAATACAGTACCGGAGAAATCATCCTTCCTATTGAGTTTGATTCAGTCCCTTACCTGACCCCATTCGTGGTCGTATCTGAATTGAATTGGGATGGAGACTTACTCCTGGGGATGAATTTCCTTATTACGCACGATTTTTATTGGGCCGATAGAGAAGCAGGCCTAATTCGAGGAGAAAACCCACCTTTCGAGTATGTTTGTCACCCCTATTCTTCGATCTTTTCAGCTGAGGGTGAAAAACTCGTTTCAGAGAGCCCGGCGGACTCCCTGGAACCAGTTCAAAATAAAAAGGAACTGCTACCAGATGGGGAAAATTCTTCAGCAATTGTCAATTGTTCCGTTCTAGTCCCGACGAACGAGGAACTAGAAAGCCAACATACTTTTGATAATTTTGAGTATGAAGACTCGAATGTCTTCACAGTAGACCCCTGTGACTCCATCGAAAGCGAGTCACCACCTTCAGTGACAGTTAGGCCGGAACTTGAAGTTCCCAGTGTTCTGGCTATTCCAAATAAATTTGAAAACTCATCTCCCTTAAGTTCCGATTTGGTCATTTCACTTAAATCCCTATTTAAGGAAGATGACTTGATTCTGTTTTCAAAGGTAGAGGAATTTCCACCTAATTCCGAGGCTAAGCCCATAGGTGCCGGGAGCGAACCCGAACCTACTCCACCGTCGGAAGTTGTACGCGCGGAAGGGCAAGCGCGGAATATTCCTCACTACCATAATGTGATCGTTCCATCGATCATTTTCATTTTTCTTCCGCGAATTCATGTTTTTGCCCTTCTTGCCTTCTACTTTGCAAATGTTACTCTTTGGCTCTTCCTGGATCCTCTTCTGAAACCATTTAAAGCCATTCTTCTTAATCCCGACACACCACCTCCTTTTTGAGTGAGCTAGGCTCGTATGGTCGGTCCACTACCTAACGACGCGCCTAATCTATTTTGCTTCGTATGTTCGTGAAATTCACCCGTATCGTATGACCGAACATACTCAAAATTTAGGTTAAGTTGTGTTTTGTTTTTTATTCTTAATTATATGGAACCTGTAACCACATTTTCAGTTCAGTATAGTTCATAATTGAGTTCTATTTTCAACTTTCTATCCTTGACTTTTTTTTTTAATTAATCTTGTGTAATTATCATTAAATTGTTATTATACCACTTGTAAGGTATCAACCAAAATTATAGCCAATTTTGACACACAATGCCATTCTCTTTCCCCTTCTAATAATTCTGTTACACCATGTAAATATTGCTAATTACATAACTGTGCCCTTACCATGAATTCCATTAAAACCTGTTATTATCTATGCCCCATCAACTCGTCAAATAAAATTCAATTGCCATACTGATACTTCTGGTCAATATTAATGGTGAGATACTGCTAATATAACGCTATGAAGGTTACTAGTCGAATTTAATTCTGTGCCTAAATTCAGTTTTCAATACCACTTAATTTACTTTAATCATTTAAAGTTCTTTTAAGTGGTATTTATTTTAATTACCTTAATACGTGCAACCGATTTATTACGTAAAATCTATAATCCCGATTGAATTTTATTACTTTTGACACCTATTCGAATTCACTTTCCTACTGATTACACTTTCACCCAATATCACCCAATATCAACTTTTCACCCAATATCAACCAAAATTATAGCCAATTTTGACACACAATGCCATTCTCTTTCCCCTTCTAATAATTCTGTTACACCATGTAAATATTGCTAATTACATAACTGTGCCCTTACCATGAATTCCATTAAAACCTGTTATTATCTATGCCCCATCAACTCGTCAAATAAAATTCAATTGCCATACTGATACTTCTGGTCAATATTAATGGTGAGATACTGCTAATATAACGCTATGAAGGTTACTAGTCGAATTTAATTCTGTGCCTAAATTCAGTTTTCAATACCACTTAATTTACTTTAATCATTTAAAGTTCTTTTAAGTGGTATTTATTTTAATTACCTTAATACGTGCAACCGATTTATTACGTAAAATCTATAATCCCGATTGAATTTTATTACTTTTGACACCTATTCGAATTCACTTTCCTACTGATTACACTTTCACCCAATATCACCCAATATCAACTTTTCACCCAATATCAACCAAAATTATAGCCAATTTTGACACACAATGCCATTCTCTTTCCCTTCTAATAATTCTGTTACACCATGTAAATATTGCTAATTACATAACTGTGCCCTTACCATGAATTCCATTAAAACCTGTTATTATCTATGCCCCATCAACTCGTCAAATAAAATTCAATTGCCATACTGATACTTCTGGTCAATATTAATGGTGAGATACTGCTAATAACGCTATGAAGGTTACTAGTCGAATTTAATTCTGTGCCTAAATTCAGTTTTCAATACCACTTAATTTACTTTAATCATTTAAAGTTCTTTTAAGTGGTATTTATTTTAATTACCTTAATACGTGCAACCGATTTATTACGTAAAATCTATAATCCCGATTGAATTTTATTACTTTTGACACCTATTCGAATTCACTTTCCTACTGATTACACTTTCACCCAATTACACTTACCCACACTCTGAAACACTCTTGAAATCATTGGCGTACTTATTGGAAAGGAAATTCACTACTCATATCTTATTTTTATCATATAAATCTTATTCTAAAATCATTGGCTATCACGATGAATTATATTTAATTGCAGTTAACTGTTTGACATTTACTCTGGATTATTTGAATTTATTTAAACTTAATTGCTGCTTATAATATATAATCTTGAATGTTGCTTTATTAAGTTAATTTTAACCAACCTCTAAGTTAATCCGTTCTTCAAAATTTCATGATTTACCACTGATCATTAAGGATGTAGTTCTTCACGGGATGAACCAATCACTTTCATATTCTACACACTACTGTACATACCCACTCAGCTATACACACTTATTACCCATATTTATACATATGTATACGCGATTACGAATAACTTCAACTATAAATTCCTTTTCCCCATTTTGGGCAAATCACCTACCACTTACACTCTGCACCTTAAGCACATAAATACACACGTGATCCAAGGTATATACATCGTCTATTACGAAATTCTATCTTCCTTCTCCCTGGATATTCTTAATGGATAACAACATCTAAGTATCTAAAACGGTAACTAGATAAATTTTCATGTTTTCGCTAAATTAATTTTACTTTTCTTTAAATCAATTTTAATGTTTTACCAACTTATTCGGACTTGCAATAAGTTTACATTCTGCAACCGTGCTCCAACCGCTGAAGATTTCGTCCACCAATAAAATTTAATTCGATTTTTACCTACCATAGTGAATAAGATTAGTTTATTAACTGTACATTGTACAGTGGATCGATTTTACATTTTTTTCGATTTCCATATTCTAATAGAGACAAAAACTTGCGCATGCATGAGAAAATAGCCTCTGCAAAATCTTAGCTTAATAGGTAATCATCTTCTGCCTCCGGCAGAGCGATGAAAATCATATTGTAGTAGTCAAAAACGTATTTTTAAACCCTAGCCTAGAGTCATAAAATTTTGCGCGTGTGTTATTTCATGCCTAAGCAACGATATAAATGCTATGGGAAATATATAAATGCATTATTTAAGACAAAGAGCCGATCTGAAAATATGTATAATATACATATTTTCAGATCGGCTCTCTGTCTTAAATAATGCATTTATATATTTCCCATAGCATTTATATCGTTGCTTAGGCATGAATAACACACACGCAAAATTTTATGACTCTAGGCTAGGGTTTAAAATACGTTTTTGACTACTACAATATGATTTTCATCGCTCTGCCGGGGGCAGAAGATGATTACCTATTAAGCTAAGGTTTTGCAGAGGCTATTTTCTCATGCATGCGCAAGTTTTTGTCTCTAATAGAATATGGAAATCGAAAACAATGTAAAATCGATCCACCCTACTGTACAATCATGATAACTTCGGAAATTCTTATCTCTGTCAGTTCTGACGGATTAAACTCCACTTAAATAGTTATATGAATTGAAAATTCCTGGACCTTAAAAACTGAAATTTCCTTTTAACCATTATTTACTATGTATGTATCTTTTTCCCTAAAATTATCTTAACCCAGGAAATCTTTCCGAATTTATCACGGTTCAGTAGTTAATCTTGTTACTATAATGTTAGACAAACTAAAAATTTAACTTAAATTATATTCAATCCTGTGATTGGAACTTTAACTGAAATAATTAGGTCGAAATGCCAGTAATAACTTAGATGGTTCATTAGTTTATAAGATTATTTATGTAGTATGCTTGCCACAATTGATCATACTTATAGTTTTTTAAAGGTGACAACTTCGGCCTTTATCGTACTTTGTTGACATAGTATTTCCACTACAATCCTAGTAATCAGAACTCAACCTTTTTAATTCACCTGTTGTAATTTTAAATTTTTTTTCCCTTGATTTCTGTTTATTTCATTAATATAATTATCATTCTTCCCACTAAATTGCCTTGATTAATCCATCCCGAAATTGTCACTGTTTCATTTTTTTAATATATTGTGAATAAACTTCCACCCCACCATTACATCCTTTTTCTCAGGGGAGAGTGTCACAACATGCGATTTACCATTTCTATGGTTGAACAGTATCCATGATTGTGTCATTGGAAGTTCGCTGTAAAAAAGCGAATGTCCCTTAACTGTGCCTCTCTAATTCGTCACTCTGACGTCATAAAGTACTTAGTTTCCTTCACGTTTCGATCACGTGCTTAGTATGAGGCTATCCTTAGTATTCAATGTATGGTACATTCTTTAATACTAATAAAAACTTTACTATCTATAAGTCATTATTTATATGTTGTGTCCTGTCTGGTGTTATGCAATATAAATGTTATTCAACCATACTCATTCA
The DNA here is from genome assembly GCA_023014485.1 of Bathynomus jamesi. Classification (NCBI taxonomy): domain Eukaryota; kingdom Metazoa; phylum Arthropoda; class Malacostraca; order Isopoda; family Cirolanidae; genus Bathynomus; species Bathynomus jamesi. Next base: position 203,083 of record JAJOZX010002130.1, on the reverse strand, counting down.
TACATCCATGTTCTTTCTTGACCGCTATCCTGTATTAATTTTATCACCTATTACCTATTTATTACCTATTACCAATTGTCTACTAGTGTCACGCGCTTTCGCGAGCCACTGCCCGCTGGCGACTTTTTAGGGTTAATGCACTTTGGACAATCCAACGAAGGTGGTCCTCGTTGGGTAAGCTCGGCCTTAGCCAGGAGCATCCGAGTATCAACAAACAGTTTCTACCAAGTTTGTTTTTTTCCCGAAGGGATGAATGGAAACAATTCACTTCTAAATTGGAGTTTTCGTTCACTCATATAGTTTTTATTTCACAAAGTATATACAGAACGAGGTACTGAAGGAGGGAAATGAATTGACAGCCTCTTACGATAACAGCTCAAACAGGAATTAAAAATGAGAGGGGTGCAACCCCTTGTAACAAAGGCCCAGGCAGGAATTTAAAGTGTGACAGGGGCCACCTCCGGTAACAACGGCCCCGGCAGGAATTTAAAGGGGGAGAGGTGCAACCTCTGGTATCAATGGCTCAGGCAGGAATTTTAGGCAAGGGAGGCTCGGCCTCCTCGGGTAAAGTCTAAGGCAGGAATTGAAAGCGAGGAGGCTTGTCCTCCTCGAGTAAGAATTACGGCAGGAATTTAAAATGAGGAGGCTTAGCCTCCTTGGTCGAAGCCTCAGGCAGGAATTTAAAGGGGGCGAGGTGCAACCTCTTGTATCAATGGCTCAGGCAGGAATTTAAAGTGAGGAGGGGCTCAGCCTCCTCGGGTAAAGGCTCAGGCAGGAATGATTTAATTTACAATACAAGAAATAAATAAGCCTCAATTTTGGGGGAATGCAGTTGAAGGTTAAGCTCCCACTTTAGCTGGAGAGCTGAAGAATTCTGACGTTAAGCATAATTTAAGCAAAAAGTTAACAAAAAAATTACTAATTTTTGTAAGGTATACACTTTTGGATGGCGACATAATTTCGGGGTGCCGACATGTACCGAGTACGTCAAGTACATAAATTACATTATATTAAGTACATTAATTACCGTTAATTACAATTTTAGCAATTTGTTAATTGACATATCTAATACAGAAGTAATCTGAATAAGTAATACGATTTAGATAATGAAGGAGAGTTCTCCGTTATTCTATAATGTTGTATATTTATAGTTAACAATAATTACGCCAAATTATGTCTAATATTATTAGAGGAATGGTTGGTTATCATGATTTGAAAGTCTAATTAGCCAGCGATGAGGAAAGCGGAGAAAAATACGGTGTACTTTTCAAGAGTCTATTCGACATCAAAAGCCTGTGAAGCTCGCATAAATAACGATAATAAAATTTTGTTGAAATTTGTTAAGAATCAAACAGGTGTCAAAAGTGTCCTCCCTCCGACAATCGATGGGGTGTCGGGGGAGGATGAAATTGCAAAGCTGTGGAAAAGCCACTACTCTAACATTCTTAACAGTGTGAGTAGGGATAATCTTAAGATAGATTGCAGCAAAACGATTGTGGGAGGGAGAAGGGAAAATATTTTGATATCATTTTCTGAAGTAAAGAGGTTAATTAAAGAGTTAAAGACTGGTTCTGCGTCAGGGGTAGATGACTTATCGAATGAGCACTTAAAATATGCAAATGACATAGTATGTCTGCATATATCATTGCTCCTATAAGCCATGCTTGCTCATAGCTATATCCCTGCAGAGTTCATGAGGGTATATATCTTGCCCCTGGTCAAAAATAAGTACGGAGACATTCTGTCCAGCAATAATTACAGGCCTATTGCTGTCGCTTCCTGCTTCTCGAAACTACTAGAAAAACTCTTGTTACTCCGATTAAATGATTTCCTATGGACATCTAATCAGTTTGGCTTTAAAAGGTCCCACTCAACTGAGATCTGTACCTATGTACTTAAAGAAACAATATCTAAATACATTGACAGCAATTCAACCATTTATAGCTGTTTCCTTGATATAAGTAAGGCATATGATAGGGTGAACCACAATATTTTATTTGCAAAACTAGAAGACAGGAAGGTTCCTATGTACATATTAAATTTATTGAAATTTTGGTATTCCCACCAATCTTTCACTGTCAGGTGGGGCAATGTACTATCCGGGTGTTTTGGCTCCTCTTGCGGGGTGAGACAAGGCTCCTTGCTCTCCCCTATGCTGTTTAATGTGTATATTGACGGATTAATTGCTTCACTTAATGAGGCAACAGTGGGATGTTGTATAGATAACACAAGGATAAATAACTTAGTTTATGCCGATGATATGGTGTTAATAAGTCCCTCTGTTGAAGGCCTGGATCGGCTACTAAATGTCTGCGAAGTGTATTCGCAGAAACATGATATTCTTTTTAATGTTACAAAAACTAAGGTTATGCAATTTCATCCTAAAAGCTGTAATCAGCCAGCTGATATAAGGTTTAAAATGAATAGTGAAGTAATTGAGGAAGTACAAGAGTTTAAGTATTTGGGTCAAACTATTACCAGCTCCTTGAGTGATGACTCGGATATAAGCAAACAATCTCGAAGCCTGTGTGCTAAAGCGAATATGACCATAAGAAACTTTCGTTTCTGTACAAGTGAAGCTAAAGAGACACTCTTTCGTACTTTATGCAGTAATATATAAGGTCAGCAACTCTGGGTGAATTATAAAAAAGGTTCTGGCAGAACCCTAAATTTGCTGTACAACAGGTCTTTTAGACTCTTACATAAATTACCCCCGAGATGCTCAGCTTCGCAAATGTTTGTTACCCGCAATGTCCCGAGCTTCCCGGAGGTAACGAGACGTGCTCAACACAGTCTAATGCAAAGAATTAAAAAATCAACCAACCCGACCATCCTGCCATTTATCCTCTGAGCTATGGACTTCTTGGTACGAAAACGTCTGTCTGTAGCTCCACTTAACTTCAACAGTGCAGTATTATTTCTAATCAATTGTATATATTTCTATCCTTAGTATATGAACTGTCATTGTATTAATAATATCTGTCATATGGACTATAGTCTGCCAATAAACCTTTTCATTTCATTTTCATTTCATTTCATTTCATATATATATATATATATGGGAATGAACTCAGAATGGTTCCCTGAGGTTTATTATGATACAAACAGAACGTGCGTGGAACAAGGAACTCTTCTAGGATAATTAAATGACCATAGTTTTCTTTTTCATGATGCTAGCCCGACGTGGGCAACGGGTCACTCGCAAAGAGGTCCCAAAAATATAGCTTCCCTCACCAGCTATCTGCAAAGCAGATAGGATCCAGCTTTGGGACAGGATCTAGGGTTTAAAGCAGCATAGCCCAGCTACATTTAGAACCTCAATATACGCAAAAGACTCGCTGCCTTCACGTCAGATTGAATACATCAAAGAAAAAGTGGTAACTATTATATTTTTAGCCAAAAAACAAAACTTAAACCTCAACTTGCAGAATTGAGCTTCCACTTTCCAAGCACATAACATGTCCGTTTCAAGATGGGAATGAACTCAGAATGGTTCCCTAAAACCTCAGGGAACCATTCTGAGTTCATTTCCATCTTGAAACGGACATGTTATGTGCTTTGATAAGTGGACGCTCAATTCTGCCAATTGAGGTTTAAGTTTTGGTTTTTGGCTAAAAATATAATAGTTACCCCTTTTTCTTTGATGTATTCAATCTGAGGTGAACGCAGCGAGTCTTTTGCTTATATTGAGGTTCTAAATGTAGCTGGGCTAGGCTGCTTTAAACCCTATGACCTCTCCCAAAGCTGGATCCTATCTGCTTTGCAGATAGCTTGTGAGGGAAGCTATATTTTTGGGACGTCTTTGCGAGTGACCCGTTGCTCACGTAGGGCTAGCATCATGAAAAAAAGAACTATGGTATTTGTCATTTACCATTACTTATTCGGACTGTAGTGGATTTAATTATCCTAGAAGAATTCCTTTTTCCACACACGGTCTGTGTGTGTCATAATAAACCTCAGGGAACCATTCTGAGTTCATTCCCATCTTGAAACGGACATGTTATGTACCTTGAAAAGTGGACGCTCAATTCTGCCAGTTGAGGTTTAAGTTTTGGTTTTTGGCTAAAAAATATAATAGTTACCACTTTTTCTTTGATGTATTCAATCTGTCGTGAAGGCAGCGAGTCTTTTGCTTATATTGAGGTTCTAAATGTAGTTGGGCTAGGTTGCTTTAAACCCTAGATCCTCTCCCAAAGCTGGATCCTATCCGCTTTGCAGGTAGCTGGTGAGGGAAGCTGTATTTTTGGGACCTCTTTGCAGTGACCCGTTGCCCACGTCGGGCTAGCATCATGAAAAAGAAAAAATATGTTATTTTTCATTTACCATTACTTATTCGGACTATAGTGGATTTAATTATCCTGGAAGAGTTCCTTGTTCCACGCATGGTCGATGTGTATTATATATATATTATATATATATATATATATATATATTATATACTGGTATATATGTTAACCCCTCCGTCTATGGCCCTGAGTCGGTTCGGATCGACGGGGGTGGGGTTCTGGTTAGGAGGCTGCAACGGATATTTCTTCTATAACATTCTATAATTCTTTTCGGTCGCCTTAAATGGTGGGTCGCCACTCTGTTAAACCCTTGGCTACAGACTCGCCAGACTGTTATGCCAATATCTTCTATGGTGCTTGGGTTGTCTCTTTCTCTCGCTTATGGGTCGAGAATTATTAATGCTTCTCTTGCTATAATACTCTGATACTTTCTCTTATACTAAAATTATCGACTTTTCTGACTAAGTTCTGAAGAGAGCACGGCTCGAAGGGAAAAATAAAAAAACTTCTTTGACTTTGGTTTACTTCTTAAAAATATACAGGTACTGCTCTGAATTTACAGGGGTAGAGGTTCGACCTCTTTCGACCATGGCTCAGGCCGGAATCTAAAAATATTAAGGCAAGGGGCCTCTGCCCCCTCCCCGCAGCAAGGTTGCTAACAAGGGAGTCCTAATGAAGTGCTATGATGAAGTGCAAATATGAAGTGACTTAATCAAGAAGTCTAATGAAGAAGTGCAATGAAGAAGTGCTGTAATTTTACAAGTACATGTATAATATAAACTTAAATGTTTTGGGGGAGGACAGTTGAAGGTTAAATTTCCCCCCTTTTTAAACACATGATCAGATGTTTTGAAAGATTTCAACTAAAAAAAATAAAAATAAAAACTAATTTGTATTTTTCGCCGAGTCTACATTTATGAAGGCGATATCATTTCGTAATAGTACACATAAGTACAAATTAAGTACACGACTGAGTACGTATTAATTTTGGTTCATTACAATTACGATTACAATTATGGATTACTTCACATTCGCTTATGATTGTTCATTACAGTTATATTAAAGTATATTACGTTATATTAAATTAAAGTATTACAGCTAATTACAATTAAACAGTTACTATAACTTTTTTTTTTTTACAGTGTTTCATATTAATAGACAATTTAGATGTTAGAAATATAATACAAAGTACATGGCACATACGAGATAATTTATTTACGAAATAATATGCTATAATATGTTATGAATTTGAAGTCAGAGCGAACGGAGATATTTTATCTTTGAGGCGCTCGAATCTGCCAGTCAGCGGAATTCGATACTTAACCTCAGCATTTTTGAATATCTTAGGGTGAACGCACTTGAAAAAAATAATAAAAAAAGCAATACGAGAACGTATTTGAGTGTTTTCGCACGAATGAGAAAAAATGAATATTTAATAAAATTTATATAGGATAATGATCAAGATAAGATATGGACGTATGGGGGCGGGAGATATGGTGAATAATAGTTATATTTATACTACATAACATATAATAATGACTTCTATAGAGTGTTTCGTCCTTAGTATGATGTTAAAGAATTTTCCTACATTGAATACTAGATATATGATGAAGGGAAAATGTGACGTCATAGTTATTGAATTTTTACGTATAATACAAATCATTATTAGGAAGATTTACAAGAACGAATTAGAGACAAAGAGTGGGTAGTAATGACTAAGAAGTACAACTACGGGTTCCAATCCTGTTACATGCAATGTGTCTGCATAATCTAGGGTCGAGGGTGAGATGCAAGACAATTCATAATTAATTATAATAACTTCTATAACAAATGGAAAATGGATACGACTAAACCATAGATATGGTAGATCGTAGGGTTGTGACACGAACAAAAATAGGAAGCTACAAGTAAAATTATTATCCAAACTCGCGTTAAGCGATTTTGGTTCTTATGTAAAAATGAATATTGATTATTCATTGTTCATTTTGTACATTGCTCTCCCCCTTTTAAAATGATATTTATACAATAATATAATAAAATTAATACAATACAATACAATTGAGAAAATAACATCGTAACTATTCAAGTTAGGTGACGAATTTTTCTTTACATTACAAGTTTTATACAGAACAAGTGAGTTATTATATAATATAAAAGAATTCAAAGATTAATACTTTAATTTAGATAAACAATTAAGTTAGACAAAGAATGATCTTGTTAAATTTTTTTCTTTTTTTTAAATTTTATTTTTCTTTGGGGAAAATTACATTCATAATGAATAGATAAAAGGGAAAAACATAAATTTTAAAGTTCATGGATTTTTCGAGGTTACCATGATAGTACAATTCGTAACTAATTTTATTGACTATTGTAGGTAAAAAATCGAATTATGTAATGGATGATGTATAGACCTGTGGTCAAGTGTGTATTTGGGTGTATTAGGTGCAAAGGGTGTATTTTACAATTTCGAAGGGCAGATTAGCTGATAGGATTGTTCAAGTAACTGAATAAATGCATGAGCAAGATATATTAGGAAGCAAAAATGATTAAGACTAAATAGCATAGTTTGCACTTACGTAATGAAATAGTTTTATTGTGATATTCAATGATTTTAGCATAAGGGCTGTATATATATAGTATATATAATGTGCATACATGCATTTTTATTAACTGTTGTAGGTACAAATCGAATTACGTAGTGATGATGTATAGACCTGTGGTCAAATGTGTAGGTATTTGGGAGGTTTTTGAATTAACAAAGTTTAAAAATAATGTATAAAATTTAAGATGGGTTTAGGGTTATAAAATCTTTTAAGTTTAAGTCAATTATTGTCATTATTATTATTATTATTATTATTATTATTATTATTATTATTATAAAATCCTTTAAGTTCAAGGTAGTATTTAAGTATTTAATTAAATCAGTTACACGAATTAAGGTAATAAAAAAAAGACGTACTTAGAAGACCTTACGAGTAATGACAGTAACTCTCACGGTTTTAAAATTGAATTTCGATACACAATTAAATTCGACTACGACAATTACTCAGTATTAATCGAATTAAAAAAAAATATAAAAAATCTAAAGTTTGGAAATAGAAATCAATGATAAACTATAATAAACTAAGCATATAATATTCTTAAAAATAAAAAAAAAACTTAACATAAACGGAGGTTATGTTTCATAGTACTAAAGAGGAATTAACCATGGTTGAACCATTTCTCCGGTTGTCACTGGGTTCAACTGGGGTTGGGGGTATGAAAATAAAATAAACTTAAAAGACAAAGTTTGTAGTACGACATTCGGGGGAATTGAGTGACTAAGCGGGGGGTATAAGTCTGAAATTGACAATTACATCTTTCGTGAGCACTTTGCTCTTTTTTTTTTTAAAAAGATTGTTTGTCACACTACTTAGAACAAAAAATTAAAAGAGTTCAACAAACGGAGGGACGGCATGTTCCTCATATACATTACAATAATTACCAAAATCGTTACAAACAATTGTAAAAACTATTTTGGTTACAAATAATGAATTACATAACTATATATTTATATACGTAAAACTGGCATGAAAAGAAAAGACAAATCGGTCAATTTCCTTCTCACAAACAAAAAAAAGGTTAACTAAAGACGCAACCCGGTCAATTCAGGTTGAATTAAATTCTCTTTTACAACACAAAATAAGGTTGAATTAAATTCTTAACTTACATTTTCTTAAATTAAATTCTCTTAAATTACAAAGGAAAAGTTGAATTCAATTGACTGCATTGAAAACTGACTTGGGACTCGAAATAAAAATGACTTGGGACTCGAAATAAAACTGACTTGGGACTCGAAATAAAACTGACTTGAACTCTATCAAGTATTCTGAAACTGTCTGACTTGAATGATTGTCAAGTATTCTGAAACTGTCTAACTTGAACGCTTTTCAAGTATCTTGAAACTTAAACTGTCTAACTTGAAACTGCTTCAAGTATTTCTATAAATCTCTGGGGCGGTTGCCCGTCTGGGCGCAACCTTCTGAATTGACCTCTTATCAAGTATTCTGAAACTAACTTGAAATTAACTGAAAATGGAAAATGACTGCACTTGATCTCTATTCAAGTGGAGACGATTAACCTCTGTTTTGGTTGACCCTCTTGGTGCAACCTTCTGACTTCAAAAAATGACTTCAAAAAATGACTTCAAAATTACTTCAAGTATCTTTATAAATCTCTGGGGTTTGGTTGTCCCTTTTGGTTACAACCAACTGAAACTGTCTGAAAACTGAAAATGGAACTTGAAACTGCTTCAAGTAACTCTATAACTCTATAAACTCTCTGTAAACTCTCTGTAAACTCTCTCTTTCTTAATTTGCAAGTCAATTCAATTCAATAATTTGAAAAAAATTTGCAAACAAAAATATAAAATGTAAACAACATTTCACTCGAATGTACACGAAGGTACGATACTATTATGTTTGATACATAAAATAAAATTATACTATACAAACTAGAATAGTAAAAATAGCTGTGAAAATAACTGTGAAAATAACTGTGAAAATAACTGTGACAATAATTCTGTGACAATAATTCTGTGACAATATTGTTTTCAATAAAACAAAAATGTATCACTGGTGTCTGAAGTGTTCACTGTGTTTTGTGTTAATTCTGGCTCAATATTAAATATTAACTGTTAATAATAATGACTTTTCAAATGTTTAGAAATTATTTTAAAAAAGAGTTTTGTACTTAACAAGATTCCTACGGCGAAATCCTTAGAGACGTGTCCTGAAGACGTGTTTTCTGGCCACTTGTTCTTGGATGAAAACTAGGCGTGGAGAACTTGGAGTCGTGACACACCGGTTCAAGGGTGGATGTTACGAACAAGAAGTCTGACACGCCGGTCAACTGGTTTTATCCTGATGCAGGGTAATTTCTATCTTGGCCAAAGAGTGGCCTCTTCTTAAAATCTTCTTGTTAAAATCTTCTTGTTTTTAAAATCTTCTTGTTTTTAAAATCTTCTTGTTTTTAAAATCTTCTTGTTTTTAAAATCTTCTTGTTTTTAAAATCTTCTTGTTTTTAAAATGTTCTTAAAATATTCTTCTAATCCTGGTTAAGGGTCCAGTCTTGTTATCTTCCTTCTTCTATGTGTTTATCCTGGCTATAGGGTCGCCACATTGTTAACCCCTCCGTCTATGGCCCTGAGTCGGTTCGGATCGACGGGGGTTCTGGTTAGGAGGCTGCAACGGATATTTCTTCTATAACATTCTATAATTCTTTTCGGTCGCCTTAAATGGTGGGTCGCCACTCTGTTAAACCCTTGGCTACAGACTCGCCCGACTGTTATGCCAATATCTTCTATGGTGCTTGGGTTGTCTCTTTCTCTCGCTTATGGGTCGAGAATTATTAATTCTTCTCTTGCTATAATACTCTGATACTTTCTCTTATACTAAAATTATCGACTTTTCTGACTAAGTTCTGAAGAGAGCACGGCTCGAAGGGAAAAATAAAAACTTCTTTTACTTTGGTTTACTTCTTAAAAATATACAGGTACTGCTCTGAATTTACAGGGGTAGAGGTTCGACCTCTTTCGACCATGGCTCAGGCCGGAATCTAAAAATATTAAGGCAAGGGCCTCTGCCCCCTCCCGCAGCAAGGCTGCTAACAAGGGAGTCCTAATGAAGTGCTATGATGAAGTGCAAATATGAAGTGACTTAATCAAGAAGTCTAATGAAGAAGTGCAATGAAGAAGTGCTGTAATTTTACAAGTACATGTATAATTTAAACTTAAATGTTTTGGGGGAGGACAGTTGAAGGTTAAATTTCCCCCCTTTTTAAACATATGATCAGATGTTTTGAAAGATTTCAACTAAAAAAAATAAAAATAAAAACTAATTTGTATTTTTCGCCGAGTCTACATTTATGAAGGCGATATCATTTCGTAATAGTACACATAAGTACAAATTAAGTACACGACTGAGTACGTATTAATTTTGGTTCATTACAATTACGATTACAATTATGGATTCACATTCGCTTATGATTGTTCATTATAGTTCTATTAAAGTACATTACGTTATATTAAATTAAAGTATTACAGCTAATTATAATTAAAGTTACTATAACTTTTTTTTTTTTTTTTTTTAGTGTTTCATATTAATAGACAATTTAGATGTTAGAAATATAATACAAAGTACATGGCACATACGAGATAATTTATTTACGAAATAATATGCTATAATATGTTATGAATTTGAAATTAGAGCGAACGGAGATATTTTATCTTTGAGGCGCTCGAATCTGCCAGTCAGCGGAATTCGATCACTTAACCTCAGCATTTTTGAATATCTTGAGGGGTGAACGCACTTGAAAAAAAATAATAAAAAAAGCAATACGAGAACGTATTTGAGCGTTTTCGCACGAATGAGAAAAATGAATATTTAATAAAATTTATATAGGATAATGATCAAGATAAGATATGGACGTATGGGGGCGGGAGATATGGTCGAATAATAGTTATATTTATACTACATGACATAAATAATGACTTCTATAGAGTGTTTCGTCTTTAGTATGATGTTAAAGAATTTTCCTACATTGAATACTAGATATATGATGAAGGGAAAATGTGACGTCATAGTTATTGAATTTTTACGTATAATACAAATCATTATTAGGAAGATTTACAAGAACGAATTAGAGACAAAGAGTGGGTAGTAATGACTAAGAAGTACAACTACGGTTCCAATCCTGTTACATGCAATGTGTATGCATAATCTAGGGTCGAGGGTGAGATGCAAGACAATTCATAATTAATTATAATAACTTCTATAACAAATGGAAAATGGATACGACTAAACCATAGATATGGTAGATCGTAGGGTTGTGACACGAACAAAAATAGGAAGCTACAAGTAAAATTATTATCCAAACTAGCGTTAAGCGATTTTGGTTCTTATGTAAAAATGAATATTGATTATTCATTGTTCATTTTTTACATTGCTCTCCCCCTTTTAAAATGATATTTATACAATAATATAATAAAATTAATACAATACAATACAATTGAGAAAATAACATCGTAACTATTCAAGTTAGGTGACGAATTTTTCTTTACATTACAAGTTTTATACAGAACAAGTGAGTTATTATATAATATAAAAGAATTCAAAGATTAATACTTTAATTTAGATAAACAATTAAGTTAGACAAAGAATGATATCTTGTTAAATTTTTTTTTCTTTTTTTTAATTTTTTCTGTGGGGAAAATTACATTCATAATGAATAGGTAAAAGGGAAAAACATAAATTTTAAAGTTCATGGATTTTTCGAGGTTACCATGATAGTACAATTCGTAACTAATTTTATTGACTATTGTAGGTAAAAATCGAATTATGTAATGGATGATGTATAGACCTGTGGTCAAGTGTGTATTTGGGTGTATTAGGTGCAAAGTGTGTATTTTACAATTTCGAGGGACAGATTAGCTGATAGGATTGTTCAAGTAACTGAATAAATGCATAGCAAGATATATTAGGAAGCAAAAATTAAGACTAAATAGCATAGTTTGCACTTACGTAATTAAATAATTTATTGTGATATTCAATGATTTTAGCATAAGGGCTGTATATATATAGTATATATAATGTGCATACATGCATTTTTATTAACTGTTGTAGGTACAAATCGAATTACGTAGTGGATGATGTATAGACCTGTGGTCAAATGTGTAGGGATTTGGGAGGTTTTTGAATTAACAAAGTTTAAAAATAATGTATAAAATTTAAGATGGGTTTAGGGTTATAAAATCTTTTAAGTTTAAGTCAATTATTGTCATTATTATTATTATTATTATTATTATTATTATTATTAATTATAAATCCTTTAAGTTCAAGGTAGTATTTAAGTATTTAATTAAATCAGTTACACGAATTAAGGTAATAAAAAAAAGACGTACTTAGAAGACCTTACGAGTAATGAGAGTAACTCTCACGGTTTTAAAATTGAATTTCGATACACAATTAAATTCGACTACGACAATTACTCAGTATTAATCGAATTAAAAAAAAATATAAAAAATCTAAAGTTTGGAAATAGAAATCAATGATAAACTATAATAAACTAAGCATATAATATTCTTAAAAATAAAAAAAAAACTTAACATAAACGGAGGTTATGTTTCATAGTACTAAAGAGGAATTAACCATGGTTGAACCATTTCTCCGGTTGTCACTGGGTTCAACTGGGGTTGGGGGTATGAAATAAAATAAACTTAAAAGACAAAGTTTGTAGTACGACATTCGGGGGAATTGAGTGACTAAGCGGGGGTATAAGTCTGAAATTGACAATTACATCTTTCGTGAGCACTTTGCTCTTTTTTTTTTTAAAAAGATTGTTGTCACACTACTTAGAACAAAAAATTAAAAGAGTTCAACAAACGGAGGGACGGCATGTTCCTCATATACATTACAATAATTACCAAAATCGTTACAAACAATTGTAAAAACTATTTTGGTTACAAATAATGAATTACATAACTATATATTTATATACGTAAAACTGGCATGAAAAGAAAAGACAAATCGGTCAATTTCCTTCTCACAAACAAAAAAAAGGTTAACTAAAGACGCAACCCGGTCAATTCAGGTTGAATTAAATTCTCTTTTACAACACAAAATAAGGTTGAATTAAATTCTTAACTTACATTTTCTTAAATTAAATTCTCTTAAATTACAAAGGAAAAGTTGAATTCAATTGACTGCATTGAAAACTGACTTGGGACTCGAAATAAAACTGACTTGGGACTCGAAATAAAACTGACTTGAACTCTATCAAGTATTCTGAAACTGTCTGACTTGAATGCTTGTCAAGTATTCTGAAACTGTCTAACTTGAACGCTTGTCAAGTATCTTGAAACTTAAACTCTCTAACTTGAAACTGCTTCAAGTATTTCTATAAATCTCTGGGCGGTTGCCCGTCTTGGCGCAACCTTCTGACTTGACCTCTTATCAAGTATTCTGAAACTAACTTGAAATTAACTGAAAATGGAAAATGACTGCACTTGATCTCTATTCAAGTGGAGACGATTAACCTCTGTTTTGGTTGACCCTCTTGGTGCAACCTTCTGACTTCAAAAAATGACTTCAAAAAATGACTTCAAAATTACTTCAAGTATCTTTATAAATCTCTGAGGTTTGGTTGTCCCTTTTGGTTACAACCAACTGAAACTGTCTGAAAACTGAAAATGGAACTTGAAACTGCTTCAAGTAACTCTATAACTCTATAAACTCTCTGTAAACTCTCTGTAAACTCTCTCTTTCTTAATTTGCAAGTCAATTCAATTCAATAATTTTAAAAAAATTTGCAAACAAAAATATAAAATGTAAACAACATTTCACTCGAATGTACACGAAGGTACGATACTATTATGTTTGATACATAAAATAAAATTATACTATACTAACTAGAATAGTAAAAATAACTGAAAATAACTGAAAATAACTGTGAAAATAACTGTGACAATAATTCTGTGACAATAATTCTGTGACAATATTGTTTTCAATAAAACAAAAATGTATCACTGGTGTCTGAAGTGTTCACTGTGTTTTGTGTTAATTCTGGCTCAATATTAAATATTAACTGTTAATAATAATGACTTTTCAAATGTTTAGAAATTATTTAAAAAAGAGTTTTGTACTTAACAAGATTCCTACGGCGAAATCCTTAGAGACGTGTCCTGAAGACGTGTTTTCTGGCCACTTGTTCTTGGATGAAAACTAGGCGTGGAGAACTTGGAGTCGTGACACACCGGTTCAAGGGTGGATGTTACGAACAAGAAGTCTGACACGCCGGTCAACTGGTTTTATCCTGATGCAGGGTAATTTCTATCTTGGCCAAAGAGTGGCCTCTTCTTAAAATCTTCTTGTTAAAATCTTCTTGTTTTTAAAATCTTCTTGTTTTTAAAATCTTCTTGTTTTTAAAATCTTCTTGTTTTTAAAATCTTCATGTTTTTAAAATCTTCTTGTTTTTAAAATGTTCTTCTTAAAATATTCTTCTAATCCTGGTTAAGGGTCCAGTCTTGTTATCTTCCTTCTTCTATGTGTTTATCCTGGCTATAGGGTCCCCACATTGTTAACCCCTCCGTCTATGGCCCTGAGTCGGTTCGGATCGACGGGGGTTCTGGTTAGGAGGCTGCAACGGATATTTCTTCTATAACATTCTATAATTCTTTTCGGTCGCCTTAAATGGTGGGTCGCTACTCTGTTAAACCCTTGGCTACAGACTCGCCAGACTGTTATGCCAATATCTTCTATGGTGCTTGGGTTGTCTCTTTCTCTCGCTTATGGGTCGAGAATTATTGATTCTTCTCTTGCTATAATACTCTGGTACTTTCTCTTATACTAAAATTATCGACTTTTCTGACTAAGTTCTGAAGAGAGGACGGCTCGAAGGGAAAAATAAAAACTTCTTTTACTTTGGTTTACTTCTTAAAAATATACAGGTACTGCTCTGAATTTACAGGGGTAGAGGTTCGACCTCTTTCGACCATGGCTCAGGCCGGAATCTAAAAATATTAAGGCAAGGGGCCTCTGCCCCCTCCCGCAGCAAGGCTGCTAACAAGGGAGTCCTAATGAAGTGCTATGATGAAGTGCAAATATGAAGTGACTTAATCAAGAAGTCTAATGAAGAAGTGCAATGAAGAAGTGCTGTAATTTTACAAGTACATGTATAATTAAACTTAAATGTTTTGGGGGAGGACAGTTGAAGGTTAAATTTCCCCCCTTTTTAAACATATGATCAGATGTTTTGAAAGATTTCAACTAAAAAAAATAAAAATAAAAACTAATTTGTATTTTTCGCCGAGTCTACATTTATGAAGGCGATATCATTTCGTAATAGTACACATAAGTACAAATTAAGTACACGACTGAGTACGTATTAATTTTGGTTCATTACAATTACGATTACAATTATGGATTCACATTCGCTTATGATTGTTCATTATAGTTCTATTAAAGTACATTACGTTATATTAAATTAAAGTATTACAGCTAATTATAATTAAAGTTACTATAACTTTTTTTTTTTTTTTTTTTAGTGTTTCATATTAATAGACAATTTAGATGTTAGAAATATAATACAAAGTACATGGCACATACGAGATAATTTATTTACGAAATAATATGCTATAATATGTTATGAATTTGAAATTAGAGCGAACGGAGATATTTTATCTTTGAGGCGCTCGAATCTGCCAGTCAGCGGAATTCGATCACTTAACCTCAGCATTTTTTAATATCTTGAGGGGTGAACGCACTTGAAAAAAAATAATAAAAAAAGCAATACGAGAACGTATTTGAGCGTTTTCGCACGAATGAGAAAAAATGAATATTTAATAAAATTTATATAGGATAATGATCAAGATAAGATATGGACGTATGGGGGCGGGAGATATGGTCGAATAATAGTTATATTTATACTACATGACATAAATAATGACTTCTATAGAGTGTTTCGTCTTTAGTATGATGTTAAAGAATTTTCCTACATTGAATACTAGATATATGATGAAGGGAAAATGTGACGTCATAGTTATTGAATTTTTACGTATAATACAAATCATTATTAGGAAGATTTACAAGGACGAATTAGAGACAAAGAGTGGGCAGTAATGACTAAGAAGTACAACTACGGGTTCCAATCCTGTTACATGCAATGTGTCTGCATAATCTAGGGTCGAGGGTGAGATGCAAGACAATTCATAATTAATTATAATAACTTCTATAACAAATGGAAAATGGATACGACTAAACCATAGATATGGTAGATCGTAGGGTTGTGACACGAACAAAAATAGGAAGCTACAAGTAAAATTATTATCCAAACTCGCGTTAAGCGATTTTGGTTCTTATGTAAAAATGAATATTGATTATTCATTGTTCATTTTGTACATTGCTCTCCCCCTTTTAAAATGATATTTATACAATAATATAATAAAATTAATACAATACAATACAATTGAGAAAATAACATCGTAACTAATTCAAGTTAGGTGACGAATTTTTCTTTACATTACAAGTTTTATACAGAACAAGTGAGTTATTATATAATATAAAAGAATTCAAAGATTAATACTTTAATTTAGATAAACAATTAAGTTAGACAAAGAATGATCTTGTTAAATTTTTTTCTTTTTTTTAAATTTTATTTTTCTTTGGGGAAAATT
Organism: Bathynomus jamesi; assembly: GCA_023014485.1. NCBI lineage: Eukaryota > Metazoa > Arthropoda > Malacostraca > Isopoda > Cirolanidae > Bathynomus > Bathynomus jamesi. The sequence goes on along the minus strand of JAJOZX010002130.1, from coordinate 186,589 downwards.
ACATTCATAATGAATAGATAAAAGGGAAAAACATAAATTTTAAAGTTCATGGATTTTTCGAGGTTACCATGATAGTACAATTCGTAACTAATTTTATTGACTACTGTAGGTAAAAAATCGAATTATGTAATGGATGATGTATAGACCTGTGGTCAAGTGTGTATTTGGGTGTATTAGGTGCAAAGTGTGTATTTTACAATTTCGAGGGACAGATTAGCTGATAGGATTGTTCAAGTAACTGAATAAATGCATGAGCAGATATATTAGGAAGCAAAAATGATTAAGACTAAATAGCATAGTTTGCACTTACGTACTGAAATAGTTTTATTGTGATATTCATGATTTTAGCATAAGGGCTGTATATATATAGTATATATAATGTGCATACATGCATTTTTATTAACTGTTGTAGGTACAAATCGAATTACGTAGTGGATGATGTATAGACCTGTGGTCAAATGTGTAGGTATTTGGGAGGTTTTTGAATTAACAAAGTTTAAAAATAATGTATAAAAATTTAAGATGGGTTTAGGGTTATAAAATCTTTTAAGTTTAAGTCAATTATTATTATTATTATTATTATTATTATTATTATTATTATTAATTATAAAATCCTTTAAGTTCAAGGTAGTATTTAAGTATTTATTAAATCAGTTACACGAATTAAGGTAATAAAAAAAAGACGTACTTAGAAGACCTTACGAGTAATGACTAACTCTCACGGTTTTAAAATTGAATTTCGATACACAATTAAATTCGACTACGACAATTACTCAGTATTAATCGAATTAAAAAAAAATATAAAAAATCTAAAGTTTGGAAATAGAAATCAATGATAAACTATAATAAACTAAGCATATAATATTCTTAAAAAAAAAAAAAAAAAACTTAACATAAACGGAGGTTATGTTTCATAGTACTAAAGAGGAATTAACCATGGTTGAACCATTTCCCGGTTGTCACTGGGTTCAACTGGGTTGGGGGTATGAAAATAAAATAAACTTAAAAGATAAAGTTTGTAGTACGACATTCGGGGAATTGAGTGACTAAGCGGGGGTATAAGTCTGAAATTGACAATTACATCTTTCGTGAGCACTTTGCTCTTTTTTTTTTAAAAAAGATTGTTTGTCACACTACTTAGAACAAAAAATTAAAGAGTTCAACAAACGGAGGGACGGCATGTTCCTCATATACATTACATAATTACCAAAATCGTTACAAACAATTGTAAAAACTATTTGGTTACAAATAATGAATTACATAACTATATATTTATATACGTAAAACTGGCATGAAAAGAAAAGACAAATCGGTCAATTTCCTTCTCACAAACAAAAAAAAGGTTTAACTAAAGACGCAACCCGTCAATTCAGGTTGAATTAAATTCTCTTTACAACCAAAATAAGGTTGAATTAAATTCTTAACTTACATTTTCTTAAATTAAATTCTCTTAAATTACAAAGGAAAAGTTGAATTCAATTGACTGCATTGAAAACTGACTTGGGACTCGAAATAAAACTGACTTGGGACTCGAAATAAAACTGACTTGAACTCTATCAAGTATTCTGAAACTGTCTGACTTGAATGATTGTCAAGTATTCTGAAACTGTCTAACTTGAACGCTTTTCAAGTATCTTGAAACTTAAACTGTCTAACTTGAAACTGCTTCAAGTATTTCTATAAATCTCTGGGGCGGTTGCCCGTCTGGGCGCAACCTTCTGAATTGACCTCTTATCAAGTATTCTGAAACTAACTTGAAATTAACTGAAAATGGAAAATGACTGCACTTGATCTCTATTCAAGTGGAGACGATTAACCTCTGTTTTGGTTGACCCTCTTGGTGCAACCTTCTGACTTCAAAAAATGACTTCAAAAATGACTTCAAAATTACTTCAAGTATCTTTAAAAATCTCTGGGTTTGGTTGTCCCTTTTGGTTACAACCAACTGAACTGTCTGAAAACTGAAAATGGAACTTGAAACTGCTTCAAGTAACTCTATAACTCTATAAACTCTCTGTAAACTCTCTGTAACTCTCTCTTTCTTAATTGCAAGTCAATTCAATTCATAATTTGAAAAAAATTTGCAAACAAAATATAAAATGTAAACAACATTTCACTCGAATGTACACGAGGTACGATACTATTATGTTTGATACATAAAAAAAATTATACTATACAAACTAGAATAGTAAAAATAGCTGTGAAAATAACTGTGAAAATAACTGTGAAAATAACTGTGACAATAATTCTGTGACAATAATTCTGTGACAATATTGTTTTCAATAAAACAAAAATGTATCACTGGTGTCTGAAGTGTTCACTGTGTTTTGTGTTAATTCTGGCTCAATATTAAATATTAACTGTTAATAATAATGACTTTTCAAATGTTTAGAATTATTTTAAAAAAGAGTTTTACTTAACAAGATTCCTACGGCGAAATCCTTAGAGACGTGTCCTGAAGACGTGTTTTGCTGCCACTTGTTCTTGGATGAAAACTAGCGTGGAGAACTTGGAGTCGTGACAACACCGTTCAAGGGTGGATGTTACGAACAAGAAGTCGTGACACGCCGGTCAACTGGTTTTATCCTGATGCAGGGTAATTTCTATCTTGGCCAAAGAGTGGCCTCTTCTTAAAATCTTCTTGTTAAATCTTCTTGTTTTTAAAATCTTCTTGTTTTTAAAATCTTCTTGTTTTTAAATCTTCTTGTTTTTAAAATCTTCTTGTTTTTAAAATCTTCTTGTTTTTAAAATGTTCTTAAAATATTCTTCTAATCCTGGTTAAGGGTCCAGTCTTGTTATCTTCCTTCTTCTATGTGTTTATCCTGGCTATAGGGTCGCCACATTGTTAACCCCTCCGTCTATGGCCCTGAGTCGGTTCGGATCGACGGGGTTCTGGTTAGAGGCTGCAACGGATATTTCTTCTATAACATTCTATAATTCTTTTTCGTCGCCTTAAATGGTGGGTCGCCACTCTGTTAAACCCTTGGCTAAGACTCGCCCGACTGTTATGCCAATATCTTCTATGGTGCTTGGGTTGTCTCTTTCTCTCTCTTATGGTCGAGAATTATTATTCTTCTCTTGCTATAATACTCTGATACTTTCTCTTATACTAAAATATCGACTTTTCTGACTAAGTTCTGAAGAGAGCACGGCTCGAAGGGAAAATAAAAACTTCTTTTACTTTGGTTTACTTCTTAAAAATATACAGGTACTGCTCTGAATTTACAGGGGTAGAGGTTCGACCTCTTTCGACCATGGCTCAGGCCGGAATCTAAAAATATTAAGGCAAGGGGCCTCTGCCCCCTCCCCGCAGCAAGGCTGCTAACAAGGGAGTCCTAATGAAGTGCTATGATGAAGTGCAAATATGAAGTGACTTAATCAAGAAGTCTAATGAAGAAGTACGTATTAATTTTGGTTCATTACAATTACGATTACAATTATGGATTACTTCACATTCGCTTATGATTGTTCATTATAGTTCTATTAAAGTACATTACGTTATATTAAATTAAAGTATTACAGCTAATTACAATTAAAGTTACTATAACTTTTTTTTTTTTTTTTAGTGTTTCATATTAATAGACAATTTAGATGTTAGAAATATAATACAAAGTACATGGCACATACGAGATAATTTATTTACGAAATAATATGCTATAATATGTTATGAATTTGAAATTAGAGCGAACGGAGATATTTTATCTTTGAGGCGCTCGAATCTGCCAGTCAGCGGAATTCGATCACTTAACCTCAGCATTTTTGAATATCTTGAGGGGTGAACGCACTTGAAAAAAAAATAATAAAAAAAAACAATACGAGAACGTATTTGAGCGTTTTCGCACGAATGAGAAAAATGAATATTAATAAAATTTTATAGATAATGATCAAGATAAGATATGGACGTATGGGGGCGGAGATATGGTCGAATAATAGTTTATATTTATACTACATGACATAAATAATGACTTCTATAGAGTGTTTCGTCTTTAGTATGATGTTAAAGAATTTTCCTACATTGAATACTAGATATATGATGAAGGGAAAATGTGACGTCATAGTTATTGAATTTTTACGTATAATACAAATCATTATTAGGAAGATTTACAAGAACGAATTAGAGACAAAGAGTGGGCAGTAATGACTAAGAAGTACAACTACGGGTTCCAATCCTGTTACATGCAATGTGTCTGCATAATCTAGGGTCGAGGGTGAGATGCAAGACAATTCATACTTAATTATAATAACTTCTATAACAAATGGAAAATGATACGACTAAACCATAGATATGGTAGATCGTAGGGTTGTGACACGAACAAAAATAGGAAGCTACAAGTAAAATTATTATCCAAACTCGCGTTAAGCGATTTTGGTTCTTATGTAAAAATGAATATTGATTATTCATTGTTCATTTTGTACATGCTCTCCCCCTTTTAAAATGATATTTATACAATAATATAATAAAATTAATACAATACAATACAATTGAGAAAATAACATCGTAACTAATTCAAGTAAGGTGACGAATTTTCTTTACATTACAAGTTTTATACAGAACAAGTGAGTTATTATATAATATAAAAGAATTCAAAGATTAATACTTTAATTTAGATAAACAATTAAGTTAGACAAAGAATGATCTTTAAATTTTTTTTCTTTTTTTTAAATTTTATTTTTCTTTGGGGAAAATTACATTCATAATGAATAGATAAAAGGGAAAAACATAAATTTTAAAGTTCATGGATTTTTCGAGGTTACCATGATAGTACAATTCGTAACTAATTTTATTGACTACTGTAGGTAAAAAATCGAATTATGTAATGGATGATGTATAGACCTGTGGTCAAGTGTGTATTTGGGTGTATTAGGTGCAAAGTGTGTATTTTACAATTTCGAGGGACAGATTAGCTGATAGGATTGTTCAAGTAACTGAATAAATGCATGAGCAAGATATATTAGGAAGCAAAAATGATTAAGACTAAATAGCATAGTTTGCACTTACGTACTGAAATAGTTTTATTGTGATATTCAATGATTTTAGCATAAGGGCTGTATATATATAGTATATATAATGTGCATACATGCATTTTTATTAACTGTTGTAGGTACAAATCGAATTACGTAGTGGATGATGTATAGACCTGTGGTCAAATGTGTAGGTATTTGGGAGGTTTTTGAATTAACAAAGTTTAAAAATAATGTATAAAAATTTAAGATGGGTTTAGGGTTATAAAATCTTTTAAGTTTAAGTCAATTATTGTCATTATTATTATTATTATTATTATTATTATTATTATTATTATAAAATCCTTTAAGTTCAAGGTAGTATTTAAGTATTTAATTAAATCAGTTACACGAATTAACGTAATAAAAAAAAGACGTACTTAGAAGACCTTACGAGTAATGACTAACTCTCACGGTTTTAAAATTGAATTTCGATACACAATTAAATTCGACTACGACAATTACTCAGTATTAATCGAATTAAAAAAAAATATAAAAAATATAAAGTTTGGAAATTGAAATCAATGATAAACTATAATAAACTAAGCATATAATATTCTTAAAAATAAAAAAAAAAACTTAACATAAACGGAGGTTATGTTTCATAGTACTAAAGAGGAATTAACCATGGTTGAACCATTTCTCCGGTTGTCACTGGGTTCAACTGGGTTTGGGGGTATGAAAATAAAATAAACTTAAAAGACAAAGTTTGTAGTAGACATTCGGGGGAATTGAGTGACTAAGCGGGGGTATAAGTCTGAAATTGACAATTACATCTTTCGTGAGCACTTTGCTCTTTTTTTTTTAAAAAGATTGCTTTCACACTACTTAGAACAAAAAATTAAAAGAGTTCAACAAACGGAGGGACGGCATGTTCCTCATATACATTACAATAATTACCAAAATCGTTACAAACAATTGTAAAAACTATTTGGTTACAAATAATGAATTACATAACTATATATTTATATACGTAAAACTGCCATGAAAAGAAAAGACAAATCGGTCAATTTCCTTCTCACAAAGAAAAAAAAGGTTAACTAAAGACGCAACCCGGTCAATTCAGGTTGAATTAAATTCTCTTTTACAACACAAAATAAGGTTGAATTAAATTCTCAACTTACATTTTCTTAAATTAAATTCTCTTAAATTACAAAGGAAAAGTTGAATTCAATTGACTGCATTGAAAACTGACTTGGGACTCGAAATAAAAATGACTTGAACTCTATCAAGTATTCTGAAACTGTCTGACTTGAATGCTTGTCAAGTATTCTGAAACTGTCTAACTTGAACGCTTGTCAAGTATCTTGAAACTTAAACTGTCTAACTTGAAACTGCTTCAAGTATTTCTATAAATCTCTGGGGCGGTTGCCCGTCTTGGCGCAACCTTCTGACTTGACCTCTTATCAAGTATTCTGAAACTAACTTGAAATTAACTGAAAATGGAAAATGACTGCACTTGATCTCTATTCAAGTGGAGACGATTAACCTCTGTTTTGGTTGACCCTCTTGGTGCAACCTTCTGACTTCAAAAAATGACTTCAAAAAATGACTTCAAAATTACTTCAAGTATCTTTATAAATCTCTGGGGTTTGGTTGTCCCTTTTGGTTACAACCAACTGAAACTGTCTGAAAACTGAAAATGGAACTTGAAACTGCTTCAAGTAACTCTATAACTCTATAAACTCTCTGTAAACTCTCTGTAAACTCTCTCTTTCTTAATTTGCAAGTCAATTCAATTCAATAATTTAAAAAAAAATTTCAAACAAAAATATAAAATGTAAACAACATTTCACTCGAATGTACACGAAGGTGTGATACTATTATGTTTGACACATAAAATAAAATTATACTATACTAACAAGAATAGTAAAAATAACTGAAAATAACTGTGAAAATAACTGAAAATAACTGTGAAAATAACTGTGACAATAATTCTGTGACAATATTGTTTTCAATAAAACAAAAATGTATCACTGGTGTCTGAATTGTTCACTGTGTTTTGTGTTAATTCTGGCTCAATATTAAATATTAACTGTTAATAATAATGACTTTTCAAATGTTTAGAAATTATTTTAAAAAAGAGTTTTGTACTTAACAAGATTCCTACGGCGAAATCCTTAGAGACGTGTCCTGAAGACGTGTTTTGCTGGCCACTTGTTCTTGGATGAAAACTAGGCGTGGAGAACTTGGAGTCGTGACACACCGGTTCAAGGGTGGATGTTACGAACAAGAAGTCGTGACACGCCGGTCAACTGGTTTTATCCTGATGCAGGGTAATTTCTATCTTGGCCAAAGAGTGGCCTCTTCTTAAAATCTTCTTGTTAAAATCTTCTTGTTTTTAAAATCTTCTTGTTTTTAAAATCTTCTTGTTTTTAAAATCTTCTTGTTTTTAAAATATTCTTCTTAAAATATTCTTCTAATCCTGGTTATGGGTCCAGTCTTGTTATCTTCCTTCTTCTATGTGTTTATCCTGGCTATAGGGTCGCCACATTGTTAACCCCTCCTTCTATGGCCCTGAGTCGGTTCGGATCGACGGGGGTTCTGGTTAGGAGGCTGCAACGTATATTTCTTCAATAACATTCTATAATTCTTTTCGGTCGCCTTAAATGGTGGGTCGCCACTCTGTTAAACCCTTGGCTACAGACTCGCCAGACTGTTATGCCAATATCTTCTATGGTGCTTGGGTTGTCTCTTTCTCTCGCTTATGGGTCGAGAATTATTATTCTTCTCTTGCTATAATACTCTGATACTTTCTCTTATACTAAAATTATCGACTTTTCTGACTAAGTTCTGAAGAGAGCACGGCTCGAAGGGAAAAATAAAAACTTCTTTTACTTTGGTTTACTTCTTAAAAATATACAGGTACTGCTCTGAATTTACAGGGTAGAGGTTCGACCTCTTTCGACCATGGCTCAGGCCGGATCTAAAAATATTAAGGCAAGTGGCCTCTGCCCCCTCCCCGCAGCAAGGCTGCTAACAAGGGAGTCCTAATGAAGTGCTATGATGAAGTGCAAATATGTAGTGACTTAATCAAGAAGTCTAATGAGAAGTGCAATGAAGAAGTGCTGTAATTTTACAAGTACATGTATAATATAAACTTAAATGTTTTGGGGAGGACAGTTGAAGGTTAAATTTCCCCCCTTTTTAAACACATGATCAGATGTTTTGAAAGATTTCAACTAAAAAAAATAAAATAAAAACTAATTTGTATTTTTCGCCGAGTCTACATTTATGAAGGCGATATCATTTCGTAATAGTACACATAAGTACAAATTAAGTACACGACTGAGTACGTATTAATTTTGGTTCATTACAATTACGATTACAATTATGGATTAGTTCACATTCGCTTATGATTGTTCATTACAGTTCTATTAAAGTACATTACGTTATATTAAATTAAAGTATTACAGCTAATTACAATTAAACAGTTACTATAACTTTTTTTTTTTTTTACAGTGTTTCATATTAATAGACAATTTAGATGTTAGAAATATAATACAAAGTACATGGGACATACGAGATAATTTATTTACGAAATAATATGCTATAATATGTTATGAATTTGAAATCAGAGCGAACGGAGATATTTTATCTTTGAGGCGCTCGAATCTGCCAGTCAGCGGAATTCGATCACTTAACCTCAGCATTTTTGAATATCTTGAGGGGTGAACGTACTTGAAAAAAAAATAAAAAAAGCAATACGAGAACGTATTTGAGCGTTTTCGCACGAATGAGAAAAAATGAATATTTAATAAAATTTATATAGGATAATGATCAAGATAAGATATGGACGTATGGGGGCGGTAGATATGGTCGAATAATAGTTATATTTATACTACACATATAAATAATGACTTCTATAGAGTGTTTCGTCCTTAGTATGATGTTAAAGAATTTTCCTACATTGAATACTAGATATATGATGAAGGGAAAATGTGACGTCATAGTTATTGAATTTTTACGTATAGTACAAATCATTATTAGGAAGATTTACAAGAACGAATTAGAGACAAAGAGTGGGTAGTAATGACTAAGAAGTACAACTACGGGTTCCAATCCTGTTACATGCAATGTGTATGCATAATCTAGGGTCGAGGGTGAGATGCAAGACAATTCATAATTAATTATAATAACTTCTATAACAAATGGAAAATGGATACGACTAAACCATAGATATGGTAGATCGTAGGGTTGTGACACGAACAAAAATAGGAAGCTACAAGTAAAATTATTATCCAAACTCGCGTTAAGCGATTTTGGTTCTTATGTAAAAATGAATATTATTATTCATTGTTCATTTTTTACATATATATCAAATAATAAATCTTACTGTCTAGTGTATATATGCGTACAGAATTCTCCACACTCTAATAATGAATACAATCATGTGCAAAATGTCCTCGTAGGTTCCTGACAAGAAATAACTTTCTCTGAGCAGGTTGGGTCACCGTCAGGCAGGAGCTAAAATTTCTTATGTTAATACAATTTCTAAAGCGAATATATACAAATTTGATTCCCATCTATACATATTAATATCGTAAGCCACACCTTATTTATTTATTTTAAGCCGGAAGTCTTTACCTCCTTTTTCTCGTGCTGATGATGGCATTTGAAGTGCACAGTTGTGCTAAGTTTTCAAGAATGGGTGAGAGCTCGTATCTGAAGCATATCAAAATTTTTCTTAAACAACGATGAAATATATGCGTTGTCAAGATAAATGGAGAGTATTACAATTTATTGTACACAAGTTTTCGGCCGCATTAAGTCGTCATGTAACCATATATATATATATATATATATATATATATATATATAAAACCTTTGCTTAACCTTTAGTTAGCTTCCGCCCAAATTGTTTATTCTGAAGGTCAAGCTTGTCACGTCACCATAGACGTACAGTTCAACGTGAATCCGAACCACGCCCTCCCCAGCAGCCTAGCGTCTTAATCACTAGGCCACCTAGGGTACCCATTTTTCTACCAACAGTTTCTTTATTGTGTAGAAGGATGAACAGCTTGGGTTTTGCTGCGTGCCGGCTGCCGTCACCTGGTCTCTCTCCCGGTGCAGATGATTCGTAGTCAGCGATGCACACCACTACACCACCGAGGTGTATATATATATATATATATATATATATATATATAATATTGCTATATATATATATATATATATATATATATATATATACATATAATAATTGATTAACCTTCATTCGGGTCAAACTGATGCCCACGTCTGCAAAATACAAAAGCGTCCTACACCTCTCTCTCTCTCTCTCTCTCTCTCTCTCTCTCTCTCTCTCTCTCTCTCTCAGACTATAAGTATTATTATTAACGACATAAAACTCAATCATAATTTCCCCTAAATTAAAGTAAGGAATCTCGATTTAAGCTCGCTCTGGGGAGGGCAACAAAGCGCACTTGAGGCGTGTAATATTTATAAATTTTCATTGTGTGTATATATATATATATATATATATATATATATATTATATATATATATATATAAGGGGTTCCAAAAAACCTTAGCCGCCCCATTTGCAGTTTACATGTTTACTTATATCGAAATAGTTTTTAGTGATTATAAAAATATATAAAATTCTTTATTTATTGCAGGTATTAAAATTACTCTAGCTGATAAAGTGATAATATAATGGCTTATCAATTAATTGGTGATTCGGAGAGGCAACGTGTAATAGATCGCATATGAACAATAACATTTCGGGAAGCTCGTGATGCTGGAGCCACCTTTATAACACGTTCATGGGTTGCCAAAAAGTTGCGAAGAAGTGAGGACTTGGTCAAAAGAAATTGGAATAAAACTTTGGATGAATGTGAAATGGATACAACCAAATCTGGGCGCCCAAATTTGCCACTATCTCAGGAAACAAAGACATCATTGAAAGCGGTACGCGTAAGCGGAAAAACAGCAGTGCTAAACTTTCTAGAGATCGAAGTGTTGAGAGGAAAAATCGTTAGTGGTGAGATCATTCGACTGTACCGTCATAGGCAAGGCTTAAAGCCTTGGCATGAACTTCCAAAGCCAAGAAAAACCCAACTTAACATCGATGACAGAATGTGGTTTGCCCATTATCTTGAAGATTGGGATGTGGATGATTTCATGCATTTAGCTGTCTCTGGTGAATTTTTTGTTTACGTAACACGTCGGCCTAACTACCAAAATGATCGAGTGTGGGCCACAACACCAGATGAAATCTATGACAATGAACATTATCGCGAATTATTAAAAAGTTCAGACTGTGTTGGTGTGTTTGTTTTGTTCACTGCAAAGAAGCTCATGTGGGTGCTGAAGCCAAATGGTCAGAGTTGGGATGGACAGTATTTTCGTGATATTATTCTATCCCAGCATGTCATTCCTTTTCTAAGAAACCCAAACAATGTTATGGATGTCGATCAGGTCACACTTCTGCACGATAAGGCCCCCTGCTTTAAGGCATTAGCCACTCAACAGTTGTTGCGGAACCATGAGATCGATTTCTTTGGAAATGAAGAATGGCCAGGAAATTCTCCTGACCTGAACGTCTGTGAACACATTGGATCAGTTATAAAGGACAAGGTTGAATGTCTCTTGTTTCAAGAACCTGCAGCAAATCGATTTTCGAAGGATACAATGACGCAACACATTGAAACTGTTTTAGAAAATTTGCGTAACGATCAAGATCTATTCACGTCACTTTTGGCAAGCTACCCAAAGCGAATTCAGGCTGTCTTGGAAGCCAATGGCGGGAACACCAAGTTTTAATTGTTTCTCATTAAATGCAGGATTAAATTCTCTTTTGTAAGGTATGTTTAGTTTTACTGTACCTCTAATGGTTTAGGCCATGGGCGGGGGGCTAAGGTTTATTAGAGCCCCATACATATATACTGTGGATATATATATATATATATATATATATATATATATATATATAGAGAGAGAGAGAGAGAGAGAGAGAGAGAGAGAGAGAGAGAGAGAGTTACAAGGAGTTACAAGGAAAAGAAGTACCTCAAAAGGCCTTGCGGCCCATACCGAGGAGGTACCAATGGCAACGGGTGCCAGGGAAAATTTTGTAAAAGTTTATTTTTCTTTCAACTATCCCAGCAGTAGTAGAAAACTGGATAGAAAAGTAGAAGGCTCTCTCCCCACCCTCCGCTCCCTCCCTGCCAGAGGCAGGTACGGAAAAAGGTTGAAGAATATATCTTGACCCTGGAAAAGTAGCCAAGGAAATTTTACAGGAAAGTGGAGAATATATAAATAGCTCTATATTTAGCTTGCTCACAGAGACACCGTGCAAGCGATCTCCTGCAGATTTTTCTTATGTTTTAGTCTTAAACTATGAGAGTATTCAGTACTTTGTCTAGCCTATTTTTAAACACATTTACACTTTGACTGGAAACAACCTCTGAGGGAAGTTGATTCCAGATATTAACTATTTTATAGGAAAAGAAATTTCCGCAGACTGAGGTCCTAAATGTCTTTACACACTCAAATAGTGTGCAAGATTTCGTCTACCCTTTTCTTGAACTGATCCACAGAGGAACTGTTCACAACTTCCGAAGGTAACCTGTTCCATGTGTCACAGATCTTATACGTAAAGTAATTCCCACACACACTAGTCCTAAACCGTTTCAAATCCAACTTCCAACCATTGTTGCGAGTTGGGTTATCATTTAAACTAAACATACTTCTAAAATCGACATCGTTGAACCCGCGTAAGAGCTAGAAAACCTCGAACAGTTGACCGCGCAGCCTCCGAGTTTCAAGCGAAAACAAGTTCAGGGCGCGTATCCGTCGATTGTAGCCCATATGCCTAACGGAAGGGATTAACTTTGTGGCCCTCGCCTGCACTCACTCCAGCCTCTCAATATCTTTCCTGAGGGCGGGCGACCAGAACTGCACAGCATACTCCAGGTGCGGCCGAACAAGGGAATTGTACAGTGAGAGCACAATCTCCTTGTTCCGAAACTGAAATTGCCTCCTGATATAACCCAATAGTTTCTGTGCTTTCTTTTCCACCTCTACACACTGTTTCGTAAACTTAAGGTCGCTGCTAATTAGCACACCCAAGTCCTTTTCTAAATCAGTCACCTCGATATTACTACCCAACATCGAGTAGTCCGACTTGGGATTGGCGTAGCCAATGTGCATCGCTTTGCATTTACCCAAGTTAAACGGCATTTGCCATTTTTCGGACCACTCTCCTATCCTACCTAGGTCCGCACGCAGTTCCTCGATCGCTTCGGGCGTCCCAACATTGGCCCCAAGCTTGGTGTCATCAGCGAATTTGGCGATCCGACTGACGATGCCACCGTCGATATCATTTATGTAAATGATAAACAACAGTGGCCCCAAAACGGAACCCTGAGGAACCCCACTAGTGACCGAGGCCCAACCCGAACTAGCCCCTTTAATTACCACCCTCTGCCGCCTATTCCTCAGCTAGTTTTCAATCCACCTACCTATTTCCCCACCGATACCCAGCGCGCGCACTTTCGCCATTAGCCGGCGGTGAGGTACCTTATCAAAGGCTTTCTGAAAGTCGAGATAAAGTATATCAATCGCCCTACTCTTATCGTACTCACTGAATATGACGTGGAAAAACTCGAGCAAGTTGGTGAGACACGACCTATGCCGTCTAAACCCATGTTGGGAGTCCCCAAGCAGCTTGTAGGAATCCAAATGGTCAACGATCCTATCAGCTATTATCCCTTCTAATAATTTACCTACAACTGAAGTGAGACTAATGGGACGATAGTTCCCTGGACTTTCGTGATCCCCTTTCTTAAAGATAGGGGTCACGTTGGCTTCCCTCCAGTCACCAAGCACCTGGCCCATCTCCAATGATTTGTTGAAGACTGTAGCCAGGTGGGGAGAGAGAGAGAGAGAGAGAGAGAGAGACTGTGGATATATATATATATATAATATATAATATATATATTATATATATATATATATATATATATATATATATATAGGCAGTCCTCAGATAACGATGATTCAGATAACAACATTTTCGCAATAATGACTTTTATACATTATAACCTCCGACCAAGATACCGATGCCCATTCCTCGCAATACCGACATTTGGGGAATTTTGTCGAAGTAGCAACACCGTATATAAATTTCGGCAAATTCGGTTGGCAACAACGAGTCTAGAACGTTCAGTTAATAATAATAACTTTTATTAATAATAAATAAGCTCATTAGTGAACATATAATGCATTGTCCTCGGCCGGGCTCCATCTCACCAGGGTAACCTTTTATTCAATTTGTCCAAAAAATTTGAGGAATTTAACATTCAGTTTTGGTGTCTCTCTCTCTCTCTCTCTCTCTCCCTCTCTCTCTCTCTCATCTATACAGTGTGTATATATATATATATATATATATATATATATATATATATATACTGTATATATATAAAAAGTACAAAATAATTAATGAAACACCGAACAAGATTCATTTTACCACGTTTTAAAGCACATGCCTTGCCCACAATTCATTATCCCTGCAACAAGTAGATGAATACTTCCTCAAAACCACGCCCCCTCATCAATGCTCTCTCATGAGATCAGTGTGTCATGAAAGTAGAAGGCGTCTTTCATATGTGCTAGTTGGGACGGGGGCCTACTATCCTTCGCATATGAAAGATTCACTCCCTTCCCAGAGCATCATTCTGCATTAATTTTTCTGCAGCGCGCAATCAATTTCAATACAAGTTACGATGAATTCGACGAATTGTGAAGAGGCACTATCGTAAGTGTATCTTTGTGGCTTTTTGTGTTATATATAAATATGTAATACGCTTTTACATGCATTTTTATATAGAGTTATTTTTTACTGACCAGCTGTGAGTTTTTTGGTTTTGGTGATCAACAGAGTCGAGAGTGCAATTCTGTTTTTCAATGCTGTAAACGATCGATTTTCATCCCAAGAAGTTGACAACATTTTCCCGCCCATTCCTCTGCCCGAGCCTGTAGATGTAATATGAACTGGGGACGCACCAACTTGTTCCACCTCTGAAATGTGAGTAAAAAATCATTTAAGCATACCCCCATTCCTGCAAAATTAGTATAATTTTTGTTTTTCTCCGAATGAAACTAGATTTGATTTAATTTACTCTCATTCCAATCGCATTTTATATATATATATATATATATATATATATATATATATATAGGTTCCGGTGGCGTTCATCATAAGTGACATCAATTCATTTTATTATACAAATGAGGTTAAATTACAGAACTATTTATTTTGAGGCAGTTGTTTTTAGCAAAAGAATTTTATATTAATCGAGAAATCGTGTCAGTTCCAGTGTTAGTATAGTTTTTATTTTTAGCTCCATTGCTGTGCTGAATCGGTGCCAAAGCTGTAGGCCTAAGTCGGTGTGACAAACTGTATCGTAGTTTATTTCTTCAGTGAATTGTAAATTTTTGATTACTCGTATAATGTTGGTATAAATTCGATCATACTTTCAACCACAATTTACTATATATGTATATAAATATATATATATATTATATATATATATATATATATACCCCTTATGAACCGTATGAACCTTATGTTGTTTCGTGCGTTGGTCTCTCTTCACACGGAGGTGAAGCTGGTGGCCCCACCTCTAGGTCTGGCTTGGTGGAGGAGCGAGTTGCTTTCTTGCGCTCTCCACCTTATATAGTCAGGCACGCCCGGCTCATCTGGTACCGTCCTAAGCCAGGCATCTAGTCTTCTCTTGAAGACCAACTTTGACCCCCGTTACGTTTCTTAGGTCCTTTGGAAGCTGGTTGAAAAGTCTTGGTCCCCTAACAACCAAGCTATTCTCCTTCAGTGTTGAGGAAGTCCCTTGTCGGGCCTTTAATTTGGGAACACTACACATTCTGCCTCTCCTATTTTCCAGTGTTGTTTGAATGGTAATTGGTCAGTTTTAGGTTTGGCACCAGTTTTTCGATAATTTTCCATATGTAGATTATGGTGTACCTCTCTCTTCTTCTTTCCAGGGAGTACAGATTTAGTTTACGTAGTCTTTCACAGTAGTTGAGTTCTTTGCAGCCATCAATCTTGGCTGTGAAATGTCTTTGCGTTTCTTCTAATTTATTAGTTTCTTCCTTTTTATATGGGGACGTCAAAACTGAGCAGTATTCAAGTTTTGGTATAATCAGTGTTTTAGCAGGGGAATCATTACTGTCCTGTCCCTTCTCTTGAACGTTCTTAGTACTTGTCCCACGACTCTTTTTGCTTTATTTATCGCTATGTGATTTTGTGTTTCGAATTTCGCATTATCTGTCATTACTACCCCAAGATCGATCGCTTTCGTGCTTCTCTGAATTTCCTGTCTATCTGGAGCATAATATGCAGTCTGTTTAAGTTCTTCTTTTCTGTCATATCTCAAGAGCTGAAATTTATCGGTGTTAAATGACATGTTCTTGTCTTTTGACCATTTGTATATCTTGTTTGTGTCCCTCTGCAA
This sequence comes from Bathynomus jamesi, assembly GCA_023014485.1. Taxonomy (NCBI): domain Eukaryota; kingdom Metazoa; phylum Arthropoda; class Malacostraca; order Isopoda; family Cirolanidae; genus Bathynomus; species Bathynomus jamesi. The sequence goes on along the minus strand of JAJOZX010002130.1, from coordinate 170,114 downwards.
GGCCTCCACTTCATTTACATCGCTGATTTCTCTGCTGATCTTTGTATCGTCTGCAAAGGATGTTACTATACTGTTTCTGTTTACTCCGCTGTCTATGTCTATTAGCATGATAATGAACAGGAGTGGGACCAGTACTGTCCTTTGTGGTACTGAGCTGCGTACTTCCGATTCTGATGATGATATACCTTGAATTTTGACGACCTGCAGATGTTCTCTGACGAAGTTGAAGATCCATTTTCCTACTTTGCCTGTTATTCCCATATATTTCATTGTATGTGCTATTATACCATGATCACATTTGTCGAAAGCTTTAGCAAAATCCATGTATATAATATCGTAGTTGTCATTGCCATCAAGTGCATCTAAGATATTGTTGTAGTGTTCTATTAGTTGTGATAGGCATCGGAATCCATGCTGATTTTCGTTGAATCTTTCCCGTGTCTCCAGGAAATCATAAATTTTCTCTAACTATTCTCTCAAATACTTTGGTGAGGTGGGATGTCAATGACACTGGTCCATAGTTCTTTGCTTCAGATCTATCCCTTCCTTTATATATAGGGACAATGTTTGCTCTTTCCAAGATGCTCGGTATTTTCCCATTGTCTAGGGATCTTCTCCATATCCAGTATAAAGGCGTAGCTATTTCATTTTTACAGTTTTTAATCAATAATGCGTTCCAATTGTCCGGACCTGCAGCTGAATGTGGTTTCATTTGTCCTATAGCTCTCGCTACATCTTCTGGGGTAAAATCAAAGTCTGTTATATACTCTCCTTGCAATTCCTCTTCAAAGAATGCATCTATGCCAGGAATTGCTTTGTCACTTTTTGGGGGATTGAAAACTGATTCATATTGGGCTTTCCATGTTTCAGATATTTCTTTTGGATCGTCGGTTAATTCATTATTTCTCGTCCTTAAGGGCCCAATAGCAGCGCGTGTTTTTGTTTTCCTTTTTCCATAGCTATAGATAAAATAGATATAAAATATATATACTGTATATATAAATAATATATATAAATAATGTATATAAATATATATATATAATATGTATATATATATATATATATTAGGGTGTCTCTTATTGGGTAGTCAAAAATTGAAATGTTGAATTATTTTATCTGCGCCCCCTAAAATAGTTCCATTTAGCATAAAAACTAAAACTTGAAAGTTTGACACAAATTGGCTCATATTTAGGGGTCGCCCCCGGCTAATAAAAATGGTGACCATGGCATAATAGCTCCTGACATATGATTATGCTCATTATACACATAATTCATTCCTTCTTTTTTTAGTTTGATTCGTTTTTATAAGTATAGGCCTTCTTATTTATCATTGATCCTTTTCTAACCTATCCTTGATGTTGTTATAATCCATCCTTTGGTCCTCAATCCTTCTTTATCCCAATCCTTTTTCTCCTATCCAAATCCTTCCTGGCTCTTTTTTATATACAATCAGCAATGAAGCATTGCTACAAAAAAAAACCATTAGTGTATTATATAGAGATAAATTCAAAATGCCAGTGCTATTTACATACTTTAATTACTTTAATTAGCATTATTTCCTTATACAACATTTATTTAATATACAATGATTATACAATATGGTGTATTTTAAGGTGCGACCTCATTGATGGTTATTTTTTGAGAAGAACAGTTTTTGATGGAACTGGGTGACTCTGGCGGTGTTTTGCAACAATTTGGAGCAGCAACTGGAGCTGCTCTTCCCCCACTGTCAATTTCTTATTCAGCTCTTGAACTAAAGCTAATGCACGTTCTGCCCGGTCATTTACAACAGATAGAGCTGCAACAATAGCTCTGGCCCTTAAATATTCACAGTTGGATGTCCAAGTGCTGGGTGCCTTGTTCAGAAATCCTTCTGGCAAATTCAGCTTAGTAAAGAATTCTCTAGTATTTCTCGTAACAAGTTGGTGTAGTCCTTCACCAGAGCAGAAGGTCGATTCAGGAATCCGAGGACGCTTGGGTGGTCTATCAGGACTCATCTTCTAATGCCTTTACCATGCGTTTCTTTACATCTGTAGTAATTCGCTCATCAAAGAAAGCAAGACCAAGTGCTTCTTCAGACAGGTACCATAAGTGGTTAGAGAGCTTTTTTTAGTTGCATCAGAAATCTTTTTGTTAGGATAATTAATCAATGACCTCATAAGGAGCCAGTCATTAAATGGGGTTTCAATAGGGAGTGAGGATGTTGTCCAAGCCTTCATATAGATGAGAACAGAAAAAAGGGAAAGATCTCGAATTCCTCGTTCTTCAGTCTTAGTCATCTTGAACTGGTTTCGAAAAAGCCACATCTTGATAGAATAGAGCGCTTTGGACATTCAGCGAGCTCGATGCATGGCACCTGGTGCACGAAACTTGATGCCTTTATTGGGGACACCTCCAAGAAAGATGATGGACAGATCCAAAAGTTCTTGATAGTCATCCCGTAGCATAGGTGCCTGGGATCTAGCAAACTGAATTAGTTCAGTTTTAGACTGGATAATTGCTTCTTTAGTAATCGTGTCTGTCTCACCTGTTTGGAACTGGCTTTGATCAACAGAAGTCCAATTGTCACGAAAACACTTAAAGATCAATATCTCTGGACCAGTTGATGTAGATCCCAATGTTGCTTCAAATGCAGCTCCCAACAATAAATCTAAAACATGGTGTCTACAAGGCAAGTACAAAACATCATGTCCCAATTTTGCTTCGATGAGAGCACAGGCTCCACTATATTGACCCGTGTTTGAAGCTGTTGTATCGAAAGAAATTGCTTTTACTCTCTCTGTAATTCCCCATTCATTCAGGCAGTTAAAGACGGCTTCAGCTTGTGCTTCTCCAGTTGAGTTTGGGATTTTGGGGACACCAAGCAGCTGTTCAACACTAGGTCCTGACACAAGTACTGGGAGACGATCAATGTGCTTGTGCGAGGTGAGGTCCTCCATCATCTTGCCATCCCAGTGGACTGTCATAGAACATTCTCCATGGAAATGCTCCTTAAGTTCTTTAGCATGACGAGCTCGGTTCTTATTTCGAAGGCGATGGATAGAATGTTGGTTTATGTTGTAATCTGAAGCGTCCAAACCAAAGCTTTTAGCTGCCTCTGCGAGGATAAATGTTGCCTCTCTAGAGGAAATTTGTGTAATTTTTTCATTAAATTCATAAAAAAAATTTCAAACACTAATAAAATCTGTATAAATAATTGTGAAAAATATAAATAACATAGTTTTATTATCTGATAATAGCAAAAAAGAAGTATAGTGATACACAGTTACACACCTTTTACTTATGACAGCAGAACACTGAATGATGACAAATAAACAATTGCAACATAATCTGGAGCATTCTTGATGAAACATGTTTAAACAGGTTGATCTTGTCTTATCAAGCAATATTTTCAGCTACAAACTTGACAATTATCTCTAATATTCATTTAATTGAATTCATCATAAATATGATGATTAATTAATTAAAAACATATGTTTAGTATACTTGACAACTGCTAGTAATTTCAAATATTAATTGCATAAATAATAGCTATATTTTATGAACTTTAATAAGCGGGGCGACCTGTAAAAATTGTTTAATCCAAAAAAAGTTTTATATGTGATGTTTTTTCAACCAATGGAACTGGTTGAGGGGGCGCAACCTAAAGAAATCAACACTTCGAAAATAAGAGACACCCTAATATATATATATATATACATAATATAATATATATATATATATATATATATAAATATATGTAAATAATATATATATATATATATATATATATATATATATATATATATAAATATATGTAAATAATATATATATATAATACATATATATATATATAATATATATATTAACAGTATATAATATATATACATATATATATATATATAAATAATATAATATACAGTATATATATATATATATATATATATATCTTTTTGTGTAATTTTTATTTTAAGACATTTCAATTAAGAGCTGAGCAAGGTACATGGTAATTTTTTATGCAATTCTTTTTAAACAGCCAGAAGGGCAGTTATAATTTTACTTAAATTTAATTTGAAGAGAATAATGACGATTATTTTTTCTTACATTTAAAGCAGTGAGCTGAGATGAATCATTTTATGGACTCATACGAGGATTTAGACAATGAGACGAAAGTGGTCGAAGAATTGGAGTTTCACGTCACAGCCGCCACCCGTTTAGAGAGCGAAACCATGAATGCGAAATACTTGCGGAGATATGGTAAGTTTTAAATTTTTTTATCTCGTTTTAGCTGAATAGGGTAAGAAGACTATAAAAAAATGTTTATTAATACATTTTACACTCTAAACAACACTGTCAAAACCAAGTGTAAGATTTTTTGCTACTTAACATTAACTAACTGCTGTGTATTTTTTATTCGCTATACAAGTTCAAGACCGTTTTTAATTATCAACACAATTTAAAGTAGTTACAGGGTTGTTTCACTTTGGGTAAAGTACATAAGATTTATGTATACTATAATATGAGTGCGCCGCAATCTTTCGTAATTGGTAATTGCACCGTTTCAAAATTACCATAGGTTTCCATGAAGATATATTCATTACCCTCCAGGGTGTTGGCTCATCCATTTTCGAAAGTTGACTATGACGCTTCTAAACCGGTCCACCTCGATCAGTGTTTGCGATGCCAGATAAAATGCTACACTAATAGGTGCAACTAATGCTTTACCGAACTCGAGTCTTAGTGCCGTATTTCCACTTCACTGTGGATTTAAATGTGTGGTCACACTTGCGCAATAATCGGGATATAAGACGTAGACATTCACACTATCTATAAAATCGTTTAGGGTTACACCTGTACCAAAACCGTCACAGCCGTTGATGCTTTGAATTAGATTGTGATAGGCCTTCGTACAGAGAAAATTCGTCATCTGAAGAATATCTCGTCTCTAATGCCCCCCCCCCCCCTGTAGCAATGCCATTGATAAGTAATGTAATATTTTTCAAGTAAAAATGTTTAAAATTAAAGGTTGATTTTTTATATTTACCAGTCACAGATTCATGTTCAAACATTACAACCAATATTGTTTTTGGTAGAATACCTAGTTACATTCTCTATTTGCTTGCAAGTTAAACCTGAAGGGATTGTAAATAGTTTTAGCTGAACTCTATTTATGGGGTGTTTGGCTGTCTCTCAGTAATTTTTTTTCAATTTCTATATGCTTGGCAGAGCTTAGCTTCACTCGGCGTACGCGGAGATACGTTTCTATAACATGGACTACCACGGGGTTCGCAGCCTCTTCAGTGCCGTCATCCAGACACAGCTATATCGCGTGTGCTGTGTGTGTAATTTTAATTTTCATATCAATCCCATTCACAAGCAGTTTCTCCTGGAACGACAAATAAATGAGCAGTCGCCCATAACAGTCGTAAATTTTCTTTTTAGATTTTTTAAAATTACTTTTTATAAGACTTTCCTGTTTAGGAAGGTAATACACCTCAGCTGTTAGAAAGGTTTCCTTTCACATTTTCCAAGAAGGATCTATAGTAGGGCGGAGTGAAAAACTCATTTTTCGAATTTTCAAATTGGCTAGTGTGGAAAATGTGTGGAGTAGTGAGGAAATAAGCTGGTATAAATTTAAAATCCCAACATTAATATCTTTAGGTGCCACAATGACCTTCAATATTGAAAAAAATTGAAAAAAGCAGATTTTAACCAATAATTACAGAAGAGTCCACGATGCACAATAGACAAGAATTTATTCACACTTGTATAAAAATAGCTCAGTCAACCTTTAAAAAAAGAAAGTTTCTATTCTCTAAAAACAGTTTTCTATAGTCAGCTCACTCAGCTGTCACGTGAGTACCTCGGTTCAATGTAGCTGTCGCTCTCGTAGCAGGTGGGTGTTCTGTTGTTGGCGTTACTCAGATAGTCTAAACTATATTTCTTATATATTTTGCATTTCTGTATTGTGTTGCCCTAAGTTTGCCATGTACTATTAACTGAAATTAACGTATAATTGATATTAGCTCTTTCTTTTTCAGATTTGTATACTTTCAAAATGTCTCGAGTTTGTGCAAAATCAACCAAGGCCTCAACTGAGTGCCCCATGTTTGGTATGGGGGAAGATTTGTAGCACAGGAATCTTCCTACATACGAAGGAGTTTTTAAATATTACTTGTTTGTAAGAAACGATTTGAAACAGAATACTAATAAAGATCCTTCAATATCTCAAATATTAGAACAAGTTGTTGATAAATTGAAAACAATTTGGGAAAGTGCTTCCGTCCCAATTCTGTCAGACAGGCGAATTGAAACAATGTTCAGAAGCTACCACGAAAAGTATCGTGTCATTATGAAGCCATACCAAAGCAGAAAAAATTCTGAAGCTTACAAAGCAAAGATTGATATGTTCAAAAAAGAAGCACACACGAAACTTTTTGACATTGCAGCGTGCAAGTGCAAAGTATTAACACAATGTTCTTGTCCCAAAGAAAAAACGGTTCCAAAGGAAGAAGTGACGTTCCTCTTAGATCAAAGGAGTGAAATAAAACTGTTTATTGATAGAGTAGATATTACACTCTCAAAGAAAAAAGCATCTACGTTGCTAAGAAAGCAAAAAGAAGCTGTGAGGCTCACCAAAGAATCTTCACAGGAGAAATTGCAGGATACAAATGTTGAATTATCATCATCGACATCAAATAGTGAAAGTGAATCTGGCGAAATATCAGACGATACATTTCCAGAGCCAGTTAGCTCGAAGAGAAAGCTCGAACAACCTGAAGAACAATTATTCAAGAAAAGGAAAACTACAAATCTACCTTCAGTGGCTACAGCTTGTGACAGGACTGCAGTTTCAGATCGAGCTGCAGCATTCATTGTTAGTGCAGTATTGCAAGATATTGGAGAAGTTTCTATTGACAATACATCTGAAGTAGTGGATAGGAGTAAAATCAGAAGAGAAAGACAAAAGAAGAGATCAGAAATTATGAAAGATCAAAATCAGGTCCCAATCAGAGGAATCTATTTTGATGGTCGAAAAGATTCTACACTCTTCCAAGAAAAAAAAGAGTCCAAAGTATATCAGAAGAAGGTAACAGAAGAACATATCACTTTAGTGAGAGAACCTGGTTCAGATTATTTGGGCCATTATTCTGTGAATTCTGGATCAGCTGAAGAAATATGTAAAGGAATGTTTGAGTATATTGGAAATAATGACATGAACCTGGAAAACCTTGTTGCCATTGGATGCGATGGTGCAGCAGTCAACACTGGAGAAAAGGGAGGCGTTATAAGGCTTATAGAATTGAAGCTGAAGAAGCCAGTTCAACATTTAGTGTGCCAGCTCCATGCCAATGAATTGCCATTACGCCATTTAGTTGCAAAGCTGGATGGAAAAACATCTGGGCCCCGCGGATTCACCGGTCCTATTGCTAGGGAATTAGAGAACTGTGAGAGTCTTCCTATTGTCGAGTTTGAAAGGATTGATGCTGAGGAACCAACTGTAGACTGTGAAGATCTTAGCACCGACCAAAAATATCTAATTGATATTCATCAGGCCATAACAAAGGGATATTGCTCTCCAGATCTTGCTCATCGTAGTCCAGGCAAAATGGCACATTCACGATGGCTGACTACAGCAAATCGTTTGCTTCGTCTTTACGTTTCAACTGTAAGTCCATCTGAGAACCTCATGAACATTGCTTTTTTCTTTTATAATGAAGGTCTACATCCCAATGTGGTTTTCTATTAAGCAAAGTACGTCTTTTGTCAATGGCTCAAAACATGTTTTCAAAACTATTGAACTAACAAGAACACTGAATGACGAAGTAAAGGATATTGTAAACCTGTCATACAAAGAAATGCATTTTTTGCAAATCCAGAAAATATGCTAGCATCAATGATTCATGATGACCGCAGCGCCATAAGAGAATTAGCGTGGAGGCGAATAAAGAAAGCAAGGCAAACAAACAAGGAAAAAGTTGTGAGGCGTTTCACAGTACCTTTTCAATTTGAAGCTACTGATTATACTGATTTAATTAATGGCAAAATGCATGTCACTGAACCACTGTGACAAGACACCTGACAGAAAAGAGATTGAAGAATTCATAGAAAACAAGAGTACCCCTCCATTCGAGAAATTCCCTTGTCATACACAAGTAGTAGAAAGAATGGTAAAATTAGTGACTGAAGCATCATCAAAAGTATTTGGATTGAACGCGCGAGATGGCTTCATAAGATCAACACTTCAGTCACGTAAAAAAATGCCATCATTCGAAAGTAAAGCTGAATATAAAGTTTAAATAAAACGTTAATAGAAAAAAAACATGCGCAAGGATGGGTGGTTGGGAGGGCATGGGTGGAGCTCGACACGCAGCCACCTCCTCGTGGTGAGTTTCTGGATTATTTAGATATTAATCAAAAGAACATTGATCTAAATAAACTAAGAGCTGCGTAATCAGTAACTATTTTGGTAATTGGAACACTTAATATATAATAATAACAAGTAAGTTTCAGTTATTGTACTAATGCAGATATAAGAAAATCAGTATATTTCACTTTTTTCGACGGCTTTGTGGCACCTGAAAATATAATTTCGCAGGACTAATATTTATGCACAGTCATTATCTATAGCACCCACATATTTTCCGCACTAGCCATATTTGAATTTCGAAAAGAAGTTTAAAAACCTCATTTTCGATCCGCCCTAATCTATAGTGGTAGTAACCAGATCCTGACGAGATATTTGTCTGTTTTAGATACACGTCGCACTGGCTGATTATCGAATGTAAGAAGTGCGCTTCGGGTATATTCCGTAATCGTTTTCGCAATCTGTCCCCTCTCAATGTATTATTCTCAGTTTGGTATACAATAAAACATTATTCGGGTTGTAAAATTAAGATCCTGCACTTGGTATAAACGACTCTATAGGAGCAGACGATGAACTAATAGTGTTTAGCGGATTAACTGTAATAAAGTTAGATTCAGCTATAGATGTTTGCGTAGGTGGAAGATCAAGAGGGCAAGTTCAGATTTGCAGCATTCTGTACTGTGTGGGTGCATGAAATGGATCATGACGATGAAATAATAACGATACACAAATTGCTCACTCGATTATGAGAGAAAATTGTAATAGGTTTATCTTATATCAGTTAAAAAAGTGGTCAACCATTGTGCTGAAGCGCTTAGAACACCTCATTTTTTATTGGCTTTTACGTTTAACACTTCGAGTGGGTGCCTGTTTATTTTTATTTTTCCGTACAACGCGCTTTTTCTTCACCGTTTTCTTTTTATTTCCTCTGCCGCGCATTTTTCTCAGCGCATCTTTGACAATCTCGTCCTAGGTACAGTTGCCCGCATATGTAATGTTCCTCGCCTCACAGGCGACTCCGTAGATGTGGCAACGCCGCAGCGGACATCATGGTACCCAACTGGGGGTAGATGGGGTGGAGGGGGTACAACCGAGCCCAACAACATATACTTGACATACAGGTAAGGTGCCGTTCAAAAATTACGTAACGCTATTTTTGCTAAAACCTGACCACCCCCCCTTTAATGTTCCGTAACGTGTTGGGTGTGGAGTTGGGGAAGTGCTACGTAACATCTTACGGGGTGCCTGGTCTAACGTTACGAACGTTCCTGGGGGATCTGGGGTGTCAAGTTTTAGCAAAAATAGCGTTACGTAATTTTTGAACGGCCCCTAATTATGGAATGTCTGTGTTCATAAAGATAAAACGGTTAATATGATCGTGAACAGCGTTGAAATCCATGTTTACTAGTCTTATACAGTAATAAGGTTCCATTATGATTGCAAGTCTAATGAACAGGTACCACAATACAACTTTTATAATATACACTAGTGAATTTCAGCCAAAAAGTAGACATTACACAACCATCCGCCACATTCCCTCATTCCCTTCCCCACTCACCAGTCTCGCGTATATTAAATAATTATGTAGCACACTAATAACTGTTTGTAGAGTCCGTGTGCAGTTTTAAACCTTTACTAACTTACGAACCTACACGATTATATATATATTGTATTGACGTCGAGCGAAAAAAAGATTGAGACAATGTGAGAGAGAGAGAGGTAGAGGGGCAGAGTTAGTGGGAAATGGCTTATCGATTGTTACACAAAGAACTTGTTAATAGTTTCGAGCTGAATAACATAACTGATTATCAAAATCACATAAGAATAATCCACGCTTATACTAACATAAACATATTTATATATACTTATAAATTCATACAATATTATACTAATGTTTGTGAAATACCATTGATGGGCCAAACCGTGGTCCAGGAGAGACTACATATAGGCGTATCAGTAAAACCATAAGGTGACGGTTTCATAAAACAGGATATCATCACCGGTTTGGGGCTGATGCCTATTATATTAATAGTGTTTTCCAATTGTATTTGCATTATCAATGTGAAGAGATAATGATTTAATTACGTTGGACAGATAAATGTTTCCAGATTAATGTTTCCAGATTTCCTGTTGCATTATCAATGTGGAGATATTATTAGATCTTAACAAGGAATACATATATACAATGAAACACCAATTCTTTATTACAACAAGTATGCAATGGTTGAGAATGTTTTACTAGATAGTTTATTATACAAAATGATAGTCATACAAAATGCTCACAATTTGCCATAGACTGACATAAATGGCACAGCTGTACCCGGTTCATAGTTAGTATTTGGTCCATCCCCATTATTGTCTATTACATCTTGTAATTTGTGTGGCAAAGATGCAACATGGTTATTAGGGTGTCCCGTTAAACTCAAAGTTGGTCTGGTACAGCATTAACCGATATAATATCGTGAGGTGGGTTACTAAGAATGTCCTCACAAGTTTTTAAAGTTCTATCTAAAAACTTCATGTATCCCCAGCGGTTTACATTTTACATCCCCGATTCAGACCAAAAAATTGGCATTTTTTGGCATTTTCTAGTAAAATATACTATTTTAATTAAAAGTAAAACACATTTACCACTCTATATGCATTTCTGGTAATGTATACTAGCTTTATAAATGTCAATGCTAAATGTGGGCCCCACAGGGCCCAATTTAGCCCCCTTATTTCATATTTTTACTAACTAATCTAACTTTTTTTCAGGAATTTCTAAATCTAGGTACCATAATACCTATTTAAATTGATAAAATGGCTCTAAGCAAACCATTAACTAGAAGAAAAACAGAAATTCCCTTTCTAGGTCAACCTATAGCCTCCATAACGACTACAGCTGTTCCAACCAACAAGCAAGTACTCAAATATTTCCATCATATTAAAGCTTGCAATCCTCATTATAATCAATCCCTTGTTAAAGGGAATAAATGCAATTTACCTACTAGTAGCAGACAATATGCCGTTAAAAAACTTCTTAAGTTGCACAAGGAATGGTATGTTCTAACAAAACATAAATATAGAAAAACTGAAGAGCACCTAAGTTCCGTAAACAAATTTTATGAAAAACTTGAAACAATATTTGATGTCGCTCACCCATTTCCTGAAAAAGTTCTTTCAGAAAAGCTAGGGAAAGCTGAAGTTGAGGAAGATCTGGAGTTTTTAAAGATGCTGAGAGAGGGATATAAAGTTACACTGGGTTCAAGAGATAAGATTTCAGAGCAAAGAATAAAAACTAAAATAAAAATACTAGCAACCAATGAATGTTTACGTCAGAAAGAACAAGAAAGAATAAGCAAACCATCTAAAGTGAAAATAGAGGAATTAGAACGTGAGGGAGATAGTTTTAACGATTATGATTACCTCAATTAAAAACTAAAAACAACTAAAGAACAAAAGCCTATCTCCTACCTAGAAATGTACTTAAAGAGTCTATTGTAGCCAGTGCTATAGACAGAGGAAATGTATCTGTTAGAACGGCTACATTAATAATTTCTGCTTTAATTAGAGCCGGCGCTGGAGACCTAAACGATTATGCAGTTTCAAAAACATCTACTCATACAGCAACACAAGAAAATAGGGTAAAAACTGAAAATGAAGTCAAAGAATTATTTTAAAATACCAATATAAAACATCTTGTTGTCCATTGGGATTCAAAACAGATTTTAGGCTTAGAAAGGCTTGCTGTTGCTGCTACTGGATCTCCTGATATTGATAAAATTTTGGGGATACCTATTATTCAAAATGCTACTGGTGAACAAATGTCTGAAGGTACATTCAAGCTCCTTACAGATTGGCAGGTCACAGGAAAGGTGAGGGGTATGTCATTTGACACGACGGCCTCAAATACAAGTATTAACAAAGGAGCTTGCATTTATATAGAAAGAAATCTGAATAGACCATTATTATATTTAGCATGCCGTCACCACATTGGTGAACTTATTGTAAAATCTGTTTGGCAATGCATCTTTGGAAAAAGCACTGGTCCCGATTATCCCATATTTGTAGAATTTTCGAAAAGCTGGTCCAAAATAACATTATCCCAAACTAAAGAAATAAATATAACTGAGCTTTTGTTGATGGATATTAAAGAAAGTGCAAATATAATTTATAATTCTTTATTAGAGAACAAAAATTATTTCAGAGATGATTACTTAGAATATTTAGAATTAAACTGTTTATTGATGGGGCACAGGCCTTCAAAGATACATCTTCGTAAACCAGGAGCATGCCATCGAGCTAGATTCATGGCACCTCAGCTGTATTCAAATAAACTTGTCTTATTTAGAGATCAGCTTAACTATGAACCAGAAGTAAAAGAATCATTTGGAAGATTTGTCAAGTTTACACCTTTAGTTTATGACCCTTATTGGCTAAAGACCCCATTAGCTGCAGAAGCATCACTCAATGACCTGCGATTTTATAAGCAATTAGTTAATGTCTGGCAGGAAGTAGATCCAGAAGTTTCTATTGCTGCAACAGATGCATTCTTAAGACACAAGTGGTATTTAAGTCAAGAACTTGTAGTTTTATCTCTTTTTAGTAAAACTTAAATGAGAATACAAAAGCAAGTATCGCAGCTCGTTTATTAGGAACTGAAGTTCCAGATGAAATTATTATAGGAAAGCCAGAAGTTCCAGAACTACACCCAGATATACATCTGGTGGATTTGATAGGACCTAATTCATGGAAAATCTTTAAAATCATGAATTTAGAAAGTTGTTGGTTGTCAAAGCCAGTGGGAGAATGGTGCTCAGATCCAAACTATAATGAAATGGAAGAGTTTGTGAGTAATTTGAAGGTTGTCAATGATTGTACTGAAAGGGCTATTAAGCTTATAACTGATCTGGCTCCTACAGTTAAAGATGAAGCTCAGCTTCAAGCTAAAATTCAAACCACAGAACTTCATAGAAAAAATTTAAAAGAAATCAAGAAAAAGAATCTTCGTAATTACTAGGTAAATTATTAGTTTAAAAGGGGGATTAATGCAATTTTTTATTAAAAAAAGGGGATTTATGCAATTTTTCATAAAAAATATATATATATATATATATAAAGAAATTAAAAATACAAAAAAGTAAAAAAAAATTTGAAAAACCTAAAAAAAAACAAAAAAAACGAAAAAACTAAAAACTAGAAAAAACTCCAGAGATTCCGCCGCTCGACCTTGACGTGGTTCTGGGGCTTCCTACTAACAGATTGGAAAAAATGTGTATGTAATTTCTAGCTTTAATGGGTCTTTTAAAGGTCAAAATGCCAATATTTTGGTCTGAATCGGAGGTGTAAAATGTAAACCCCTGGGGATGCATGATTTTTTTAGATAGGACTTTAAAAACTTGTTTGGGCATTCTTAGTAGCCCACTTCACGATATTATATCGGTTAATGCTGTATCCGACCAACTTTGGGTTTAACGGGACACCCTAATATTTATGTATGATGTGTGGGTTCCTTCGGAACATATTCCACTCAGCCATAGTGTGATCTAGCAGCTGGCGGCTGGTCCACTCCTGCCCAGGCTCCCACACGTTCTCAATGTGGTTGAGATCACACCCCTTACTAGGCCAGTCCAGTAGTTCTAGATTTCGCTGCTCCTCGAACCACCTTCTAACAATCTTGGCGGTGTGGATGGGAGAGCTGTCCTGCAAATGGATTTTAAATATTAAAAGTAGAATTATATCTCATCCATACGCTTCATCAGTAACCCACTATTCGAGATAGGTTTTAACCCCTATGTATTAGGAGTTTCTCTCAGATAAATGTAATTGTGCGCCGTTATACAAATAATACAGTGTAAAACATAAATCTTACTCTAGTAATAGTATAATATGCTATAACACACAATTACAACATAGCTATATAAAGATAATCTACTCAGGATAGGGGAAGGCATACGCGCGTACAGAAGGCAGAATCACTTCCTCCATGATCTCTATATATTGATCTGCCGTAAATCTCCCGTGGATCTCAGTCAGCTCTCCTAGTCCTTGCAGGTGCATCCATCCCCACACATTCGCCGTCACGTGTCCACTCCGTGCCACTTCGTAAGTATTTTGGCGGGCATATCTCATGTTGTCCTGTCGCCAACACCGAAGACTGCCGTCAGTTGTAGACGCAAACGTCTTCTCGTCAGAGAAGATAATTCTGCTCCAGTATGCGAGATCATCATTTATATGCTGGCGAGCAAACGAGAGCCTGGCTCCTCGATCCTCTCTTTTTTGCAACCGTCTCCTTACGGTGTCCACCGGTGTCTCCCGGATGGCGACTGCGTTGTTGGTAGGATCGTTCTATACTTCGATGATTATTCCCAGGTCTTCTTCTGAGGTAGTCTTTCTTGGTGCCCTACACTTAGGACGATCTAGCAGATTCCCAGTCTCCTGCCACCTCTGCACCCAGCGTCGAACAGTATGCTTCGAAATTCCAAGTTCCATGGCTATGTCAGCTACAGAGAGGCCTGCTTCCCGCATGCCAATTATCCGGCCTCGCTGTGTAATTTTATCTTGAGCTGGATTCATTTTCAAAGTCAGTGTTCTTCATACGGTGTAGAACTACGGTATGAACATAGATCATGCCAGTAACCATATCAACACCTCAGTTTGGCCCATCAACGTCATTTCACAAACATTAGTATAATATTGTATGAGTTTAAAAGTATATATACAGTAAACCAAGCTAATTTCGCGGCAGCAAATTTTCGCTCTTTCATATCCTTGGACGAGTTCGCGGCATCATAATTTTGCGGTCAACAGTTGCTAGTTATAATCTTACAGATTAAAATGACGTCATGAATGACGACATTATTCTGGACTGTGATTGGTCGAGGTTGAGGTCGTACATCAAGGCAAGTTTTGCCTCTTGGTTCGCGGATAAAGTTTCAGCAGCACTCAACATAAATGAATATCTCGGTAAGATATATTGAAGTTCTCCACACTGAAACCTATTCATGCTAAATGGATTGTCTCTGCATGGGATAACCTACACAAAATGAGGGAAACCATTCGGAAGGGTTGGAAAATTAGCGGCATTCACGACATTCTTGTTATACAGTAATAATACAGTATAATTTAAAATGTTTTTACTGCTTTTACTTTCCAATGTTTTATTACAATATACTGAATTTACTTTTCAAATAAAGTATTTTAATTTTCTAAGTTTTATTTTCTTACTATCTTCCAAATATTAATTTAAATTGTAAAGTTTCCGCCGGCTGAATATTTTCGCCGAAAAATGCGAAAATTTCCTGCAAGTGAACATTTCGCATTCACTAGAATATAAAAAGTTCTATTGTAGTAGCTGTTCATATAGATCTGCAGTAATCATAATGGAACCTTATTACTGTATAAGACTAGTAAACTACTTGGAGTTCAACGCTGTTCACGATCATATTAATTGTTTATCTTTATGAACACACACTTGGACTCGGTTGTCCCCCCTTCATCACACCTTCCCCCAGTTGGGGTACCTTGACTAACACTGCGGCGTTGCCACATGTACGGAGTCGCCTGTGAGGCGAGGAACATCACATGTGCGAGCAACTGTACGTTGTAAATGTTTTTTGAAAGCTCCGCTAGGCTTAGTGCCCGCCATTATATCTTCAACCGTATTAAGCTCTGAGTGTAAGGCCTTCCGACCAAGATATTTGGCGCCACTCTTCAGTAATGGGACAGACGTACGCAGTATAGATGCAAAAATGGGGCCAATGCCTCTTCCACGTTGCTACCCTACAACACGGTAGACTGAAAATGGCCTCTACGTCATTCCCTCGCATGCCGGAAGTGAAGCTTCACTGTCAGGCTTCCATAACCGAATGGATAACTTTCACTATCAGTCGTCCTTAAATATATTGAAATACTGCTTAGTAGGCTAGATGGGACTTTGACATAATGAGGCTTATCATATGTAATACTCAAACTCTTTCCTCTATGATTGGGAATGTGAGGAATGCGTAACAATCGTACCTAACTGCACCCAACAAATTGGTGTTACACAGTGTTGATGTAAATATAGCACATAGATGGGGTCGGACGCCTATTCAAATTCTCCAATTTTAGCTGGTACAATAAACTGATCAAATCATACGATAGTTCTTGAAAAGTGTCTCTGGAAGGCTAGGCCATATCTGCCCTCAGATATAATTTTGAAGAGTTCTTTGTCTTTAATATTTCTAGTAGCCTCCGATTTTAGCAGCAAAGTATATGCTGGTGTATCTTTGTTTGCGATTTCATAAAGTAAATCAGATGTAAGGTTTGAATTTTTCAGACTCCCGTCTCCCGCTTAAGTCTCTCACAATATCCTCGCCCTCGGTTGTCATAATACCACGTACCCAGTGTTACTTCTGTAGTGTAGTACTGTGCGCCCCCCCCCGTCCCGGGCCGAACGCATGGTACCATCTAAAGTTACACCTAATTTTTCACATTAATCACATCTTCTAAGAATCATAAAAACGGTTTCTTTCTTACCATTTCTTAAAAGTTTGCTGGTCAATTGAAATTCGCATAATCCAACCTCCTATGATTCACGCTCCAAATCAATAGGCATATGCAGTTCTGTTATAAAGTTGGACAGGATGTTGTTAGGGTGTGTGTCCAACGATGCAGAGGCTGGCAGTGTAACGTAGAAGTGGTCTGGGGACATGATGTATACTATTTAAGTTTCATTATTGCATCAGATCTTGTACAGTTCAAGCTTTCAGGGTACCCTAACCACTTCACCAGATACATCTTTCCCTTCCATGTACCTGTGCTTCCTAAAATTTTCTCAGTTTTAAACACCTTTTTTCCTAAATTAAATGTCACCGTCTGCAACTCCTCACCATAAAGGGCACCCTCAGTTTCTTCACCATTCAAATCCTCAACGTAATACATCATCACTTTGTCTTTCGGCTTCCTAGATCTAACTTTAAAAGTTCCCGAGAGCATCTTTGCTCAAACCCTTTCGTGAATTTATTCCACGAACGTGACAGTCTTACAGAATCATTAATTTTGAAACGTACTGGCCGTGGTGATCCTCTGCGCCTATCTTCTCTTGCTTCAGGTTCTGTGTGCGTACCTCTTTTTAAAATCTCATTAGGAGATGTACCAATCATACGGTAGTGTAAACGGTTGTAGGATAACGGAAGTGTTCCAGAATGTCTATGTGTCTGTACGTGTTTTTATACGTAAAATAACGATGCATGCGTTCCTTTATGTTACGTTGCACTCTTTAGGATAAAGACGCCTTATGCACAGAATTAGATGTGTAATAACTGATATTAAACTCTGCCAGCATGTTCTGAAAAGCTCGGCCTATAAATTCTTTCCCTAAATATGTACAGAAATTACCGGGGATTCTGTTTACGTTCCGCATCATTGCTTTTGCAGCCTCAGCTACTGTTTCAGGCGATTTATTTTTAAGAGGTATTAGCCTCAAGTATTTAGAGAATACATCGATTATCAAGAGTATGTAGCGGTGTCCATCATTATACACGAATACCTCTGCATCATGACAGTCAAATCAGCTTGTCAAATAGAATCAATCGAGACGGCTATTGTCTTGGCAGTTTTAAACCTCCTTCTCACTGGCTTATGAAGTGTATAGCTGTCTTTCCCACGCAAAACTTTCTCAACATTTTTTTCTCTAATCCCTCTGTACAGTCTTTGAACACCGCCGTAAGAGCTGGATTAGAAATATCGTAATAGTGCTTTCTTAATATGTTAGCCATTTGCGTATTTTAGAAGCGTGCGGGTTGGGTTGTTCGTTGCTGGTTGGTCTCTTCTTCTTCAGAGTTGTTACCACCTTAGGCGAAGGCGTGCTCTGCTGTGGCACACGTGTTGCTTGCTCCAAGTCTTTTAATCTGTTCTGATTGCCTACCAACGTTTTTGATATGTTTATTTGCTGTAACCTCAATTTAATATGGCTCCATCCTGTCAGTGAGGGTCTGTTCCACTTTCTTACCAAATCAGGTACGATATCAATCATATTCGAACCCTGAACCTTTGACCCTTTTTTTAATACATGTTCGAGGTGTTGCGGATTCACCCCGTTGTTCTTTGTATGTTCGTCTATAGTCTCCCCATGATTAGCATCACCCCTATGTCTGATAACTACTGGGAACTCCACAGGCTTTTTATAATTTTTGTACTCCTGAAGAAAATTTGAAGAGCCTCTTGGTATAAAATTCTTTTCTTGTCAGGAGGCCTTTCGCTCTTTAGCAGGTTCACCAATTTACTTCCCATTCTTTTGAGCCTGTTTTTACGGGGTTCCAGAACTGATTCTTGATTCCTTGTATTTTGTAGTGAAGCATTCACTTCGCTCTTTCTTTCCCACAGTTTGTCTTTCACAAGCGAGTGCACGTATTATGTTCTTGTAACGACGTTAACGGGATTTCTGTGAGGGTTTCATTGGTACATTGCATTTTATAACATTAAGACAGATTTCGCGAATGTATTTTAAAAAGTCGGGGTCAATATTTTCAATAAACAGGTGTTCGAGAGTGCTCGGTAGACAGTTACAGATTTTTATAAATTCGCGATATTTCATTAACTTCTCCGTCATTCTGGAATATAAACCGCGTCAGCCTCGTTTGGGAATATATTCGCTCGTAGATGCACTCTAAACATGTTTCGTGGGTGAAGGTCACAAACCAAATATCCGTAACATTGACTTGTAACTTCTTTATAAACTTCCAAAAACTCCTTACGCTGATTCGGGAACATTTGATTGGCCAATACCCCAAATTGCGATATATCTCGGCGCTGCGCGAATAAGACTAGATATTGTGTGTTTAGCGATACATCACGCATATACCTGTTCTTGAAAAACAGGTTTTGGTTGAAGAAGAACACGCTTATGTTAAGATGGTGGGAGAATCTGTAAATTCTTCGGCGAACGTTTTATTCATTTCTAATATGAGATCGTTAATTACAATAACCGTGTGCTCATCGCCCTTTATCGAGTTAACATCATAAACATCTTTGTGGAATAAAATAATGTCTTGGTAATCGTTGAAGACGGCTTGGTATGTCGAATAACACCATATAATTTTATGTACAAGTTTTGAGAACAGCTCAACTTTATCTTTATCTTAACTTTATCTTAATGATTTTAAGCATAAACACTCTTTTACCACAACCTGTAGAGCTAGATATAATGCATGTAGAAGGACTCATGAACCTGAATTTTTCTACAAAGTCCATCTCTAACGCGACACACTCTTAAAAGCTGCCTTTACCAAATATAATTAAATTTCGAGCACCAGGCATTGTATTCATCACCATTATTTTTTTCTGCAGAACCGTAAATGATGACATCGCCAAACCTCAACAACCATGTGTCGTGGATGTTTACAACGACGATGACGTTGTTATTATTGAGACAGCAGACTGAATTAGTGCGCCAGCCTCTAACCCTGCATCCGCTAGCGTTCCGGAACCATCAACATCAACAACATCCACTATGGCACCCAATCCAAAAAAAATTGAGACTCGAGGATGAAAAACGCGGATCAGAAACGTCCTCTCTGTCAGGTATAAAGCGTATAAAATTCGCCACAAATGTGGCGAGTGTTAGGCCATCAGTAACTTCTGAAAATGTGACAGAGCCTCAGCCCTCCACGTCTTACGGTACAACACCTACAGTAGCACCAACCCCAAATAAATATGTCCCCACCTATCCCCGTTCAATACCTCCTCCAGCTGTACCCTCCGCCTCGTCAGCAATAGACGGCACCATATCAATCGAGCTGGTGCACAATGTCACCTCCACCCCTGTCCTGCCTAGAAACCGCTACGCTGTCAAGGCCGATCTGCGAGTGGTGTATAACAACTGCACAACACGGACTGCTGAACGTATCGTAGCGTTTGCCCTCCAGAGCAGTGAGGGGCGCGAGTCAAGAGTAAGGTCGGCCCTGGGACTCGGGGGCAAGTGATGGAGATAGAAATGACTATTGGATAGTAATACCCTATAGGAGACTGTCTGCAAGTGACACGAACTACATTTTAGATCGTATTGCTCAGGCCACACATAGCGGTACAGAGTTTAACTTCCAGGACTTCAAGATCGATATTGAATTTATGGCTATTGTACTCGCGCACATGTTTGCCGTATTAAACACTGCCGGTGATAAAATTTGGATGCCGTCGGTTGTTCAGCGTGCACGTAAACCAGCCATAGATTGAGGGCTTAATTTTAACTGTGACATGGGCCCTGAAGAGCTGAGAAAGGTAGAGCGAACGATAGGGGTACGTATAGTTGTATTTAGTCTGATTGCGGCTGGTAGGACTGTGTATGTTTTTAAAAGCAGTGTGAGACACCGAACAAAACCTTTACTTACTTTAGGACTGTCAGCAACAGCGTAGCTCCCGATATATAATATAAGAACGCTTTACACGAGTTACGATAAAAGTCGTAAATATGAAAGGCATCATAATTTGTGTAAGGGATGTCTAGAGTTTACGGATGATCTACAGAAACATTGTGAGGATTGTCAAATGGTTTCTGTACAGTGTAAAAGCCCCAGATGCGAAAGTCAGGTAGTTGAGACTCAAAAGAGAGATCGTAATCTATGTAGACGCACGTTTTTCAATAATATATGGTATAATATATGATAAAAGGAGGAGAGATCGTAATGTATGTAGACGCACGTTTTTCAATAATATATTGGTATAATATATGATAAAAGGAGGAGATTGTAGACACCAATCGACCAGGGAAGTACACCGGGAGGGACGTTAGACAGAAGAGAGAGAGTGCTGGAACTCCCGCTTCTCCCGTCACTGTCCTCTTTAGCTAATCTTTTTCCGTGTCTCATTCTACCCTGTGAGCAGTCCAGCATGCTCTCAAGCACACACTTCTCTCCCTATTCCTCACAACATACACATGCATCTTACAAACTACATAATCTTTTCAAAATAAAAAAAAAAATGGCATCAACTTCAAGCATCACTTCTGGCTCCCCCCCCCTGCCGATACCATGACCGCAGACCCTGGCAGGGGGGCTGAATCTGCTACCGCCCATTCGAGATGTTCTGGACCTCTGTCGGATTCACTTTTCATAAACTTTTGCAACATTCGTGCCCTTTTCTCAAATTTTAAATCTGCTGAACACCACCTCTCCTCCTCTAAACCTCATCTTCTTTTCCTCACTGAAACTCAGGTGTCTGGGACGACTGACAGCAACCCATTTTCTGTACCCTCTTATTTTCTCTATACTCAATTTTCCTCCAAAGGTGGATGTTGCGTATATGTACGCAATGACCTAACTTGTTTTCGTATTCCCGAAATCGAATCTTCCGAATTCTATACCCTCTGGCTACGGCTTACATGTCAATCTCAAACTAAATACATCTACGCTGTTTACCTTTCTCCTAATTCTACTGACTATCCAAAATTCTTTGACTACCTCACTTCCAAAGTGGAGTACATTCGTTCGCGCTCTCCCTTTGTTGAAACCTCCATTTTAGGAGATTTCAATGTTCACCACCATCTTTGTCTTTCCTCCTATTTCACTGACATCCCTGGTCAACTAGCTTACAACTTTTCTACTCGAAATGACCTAGAGCAGATTGTACAGCACCCTACTTCTATCTCCGTTCGCCTTGGAGATATGCCGAACATTCTGGATTTATTTCTTACCTCTCATCCTTCTTCTTACTCTGTGAAACTTTTCTTTCTCTCCGTTGGGCTCCTCCAACCACAATCTTATATGTGTCTCCTGTCCTATTGCTCCAATTCGGCAGTATTTCTGTGATTTCCCATGGAATGATTACTGCTTCCTTGGCAAGGGGCCCTTCTGAGTGTGCGGAGCGCATCACAGAGGTGATTCTCTTGGGCATGGAGGCGTATATTCCATATTCTATTGCTACTACTAATGCAAACCATCCTTGGTTTAACTTTAATTGTTATAATGCTATCCGCAACAGAGTGGAGGCTTTCAGAAGGTACCATCGCCATCCAACTCCTGACTCTCACTCAGCTTATATTTCTGGCTGGAATCGTGCAAAATCTGTTCTTCGACTCGCCAAAAAATCCTTCATCCGAGAAAAATATGAAAATCTATCGAATTCTAATTCTTCTCGCTCTTCTGGCATCTAACTAAGAACCTCTTCAACAACTTTATTTCCTCTTCTTTTCCTCCTCTTTTCTATTCCGACGGCACAGTTGCCGTCTCTTCTCCTGACAAAGCTGAACTCTTCGCTTAAAGTTTCGCTTACAATTCAACCCTGGACGATTCCGGTGCTGTTCCTCCGTCTCCTCCTCCCCCTCTCACTTTATTATGTCTGAAATTAGAATCTCTTACAAAGATGTTTTTTCTGCCCTATCTGGGCTCAACTCTGCTTCTGTGCTGACACGCTGCCAAGGCAAAACCTTGCGTCTTTGTCTCTCATCTAATACTTTTCCTTCCTGCTGGAAGTTTGCTTTCATTCAGCCTGTCCCAAAGAAGGGCGATCGCTCTCAACCCTCCAACTATCGTCCAATTGCTTTGATTTTTTGCCTTGCTAAAGTTTTTGAATCTATCCTTAATAGAAGATTCTCAAACACCTCTCTTCTCACAATCTTCTTTCAGATCGTCAGTGTGGATTAAGCAAGGGACGCTCGACTGGCGATCTTCTTGCCAATCTCTCTGACTCTTGGTCATCCTCCTTTCGGGATTTCGGTAAAACATTTGCTATTGCGCTAGACATATCGAAAGCTTTTGACAGAGTCTGGCACAAATCTTTAATTTCGAAACTGCCCTCCTTCCGTTTCTATCCTTCTATCTGTGCCTTCATCTCTAATTTCCTTTCTGCCCGATTTATAGCTGCAGTTGTAGATGGCCACTGTTCTTCTTCTAAAGCTATTAACAGTGGTATTCCTCAGGGTTCTGTCCTGTCATCCACTCTTTTTCTTTTCTTTATTTATGATCTTTTAATTCGCACTTCCTGTTCTATTTACTCCTATGCCGATGATTCCACCCTTCACTTCTCCACCCGCTTCCCAAAGCGTCCCTCATAGCAGTCATTTCATGATTCGCATTAGACGGCTATGGGACACCTGACCTCTGATCTTTCTGCTGTATCTGATTGGGGCAGAGAAAACCTTGAGGCTTTCAATGCCTCAAAAACTCAGTTCCTCCATCTGTCTACTCGTTACAATCTTCCACACGACTATCCCCTTACCTTCAACAACACAACTCAATCCTTCTTCTTCTCTTAACATTCTTGGCGTTTCCTTTTCTCGTGATCTTTTCTGGAAAGATTACATATACTCTCTTTCTAAAACAGCTTCTAAGAGGTTAGTGTGCTGTGCCGCCTCCGCAGTTTCTTCACCCCAACTCAGTTGCGGTCTCTGTATATGGGTTTTGTTCGCCCTTGTATGGAGTATGCTTCTCATGTGTGTGGTGGTTCAACCCACACAGCCGTACTTGACTGGGTGGAATCAAAGGCTTTTCGTCTCATCAATTCCCCGCCTCTTATTCATTGTCTTCAATCTCTCTCTCTTCGCCGCAATGTTGCCTCACTCTCTTTTTACTATCACTATCATAACGGACATTGCTCTTCTGAACCCTCAAATTGCATGCCTCCTCCTTTAATTAAGGAGAGCACGTAGTACCAGACTTTCTACACTTTCTCATTCCTTTTCTGTCCAACTATCTAATGCAAAGGTTAGTCGGTATTTTCACTCCTTCATCTACTGAACAGGTCAACTCTGGAACAGTCTAGGCATCTTGAAATTCCCGGATCTCTATTTTGGCTCTCTCCTTCTTCTATGGGAGAGGCGCTTTTGCGGGCATTTTACCTTGGCCCCTCCTTCCTGTGCGTGAACTATTTTGGTACGTGCAAGAAAATAAGAATTTGCGAGTGTTGTATGTTTCATAGAATGAATGATAGCGGTGTGTTCAAGCATAGATGTGATGAAATTCATTGCTCTACATGCCACGAAATATATAAAGCAGATGGTGTAAAGCATGTATGTTATATGAAAGGAGTCAAACCAAAAAATAAACCTTGTATAACTGTATACTACGAAATAGAGACCTACCCGAACCCCGAAACAAGAGAGGTTATATCGTACTTGTTCGTGAGTCAGATGATTTGTGACGAATGCATGAACATTGAGTGTAATGATTGTTGCAATGGCGATAAACGGCCAAACATATTTGAGACGACTGCAAGAGACTCCTCCCGTGAAACTCTGTGGAATGTGTGAACAAAAGTCGGGGCACCACCACCCATTGTACAGTGCACACTAATAAGAAAGCGTGTTACTTAGCCCCGCCTACTAGCCCCTTTGGTATCTCATTCTTTGCCCTTTCCTCAATGTACAGTTGTGAGCAACCAGCCCAGGTGTGCAGACGTGCCTTTTTGTCAGTTAAATATTCCTCAAAATGTTTGCGTCGGATATTACGTGTTCTACATTCCTCAAGTGGTATTCAGCAGTCTTCATTTATTGTTGCGAATGCTCAAAGAATTTCTAATTATGCGCCCTTTGAAGCTTTTAAGACTACATTAAATCGTGGAAGACGTCCAAATACTCTATGGATAATCTGATGAGAGCATCGCAGGTTTTCGTGATGCAAACGATGTAATGGAATATGCTGTAGGTTTAAGTTGCGTTAAAGAATACCTACCGCGTGAAGTGAAAGAATCAACGCTTGCAGAAGAGAACCAGAAGATCTGGGTTGTGAATCTTGTTGTTGTTGTTTAGCCGATCAGCCCACCCTGATCGAGCAAGCTGGCGGCACGCAGGTAACCGATCGCCCTCTCCGGAGTGGACTAGAGGTTCAGCGCACTAGTGATGTTCTGTTGTGTTCGTTGTTGTGCTAGAGCGGTACAGTCTGTCATAATGTGTTCAATTGTTTGTGGTGTGTCCTGGCACAGGTGGCAGGTGTCGTCTGTGGAGTTTTCTAGTCTGTGTTTATATGTCCGTAAGTTGGGGTGATGTCCACATCGGAATCGTGCTAAGTTAACTCGATCCGATCTGCTCAGGCTGATCTCTGACCTGTTAATGGGTGGCGGCTTCGCACCTAGGACAGCATTCGGACCGAGTCGTGTCAGTGCTTTGTGGGTTAGGTGTGTCTGTGTATGTGTTTTCTGTACTGTGTGATGTCTGTCGGGCGTGGTATGGAATGGAGTATTTGGTTATAATGTCTCTCTGGTGTTACCTTAATGGTGCGAGGTGTTGGTGCATGATTGTGCATGTAGTGGCAAGGGTGTTGTGGGTTAGTTGTCATTGCTGCCATGAATTGTGTTCCCCTCATGTCTAAATGTTCCCTAAATTTCAGTATTTTTGTTTCTGTGTGCAGGTGTTCTATTGGTGTTGTTTGAGTGCATTCTGTAATGATACGAAGTGCGTTGTTTTGTATTGTCTGTAAGGTGTTTATGTGTGTGTTTGAGATAATGGGTGCCCAGCATGAGCTAGCATAGTCCATAACTGAGCGAATATATTGTTTGTATATGAGTGATGTTGTTTCCTCCTGGTGTCCAAAGTTTGTGCCTGTTAGTACCCTAAGCGTGTTAAGTCTTGACGTACATTTGTTTTTAATGTCCTGAATATGGTTTGCAAAAGATAATGATATGTTGTATGTGACCCCAAGTATTTTGGTCCTGTGAGTGTGTGGAATGTTGGTGTTGTTTAGTGTAAGCTGTGGAGTTACCTGGTGTTCTTTTGTGTTGCTTGTAAGCAAGGTGATGGTTGATTTTGTGGGCGCTACTTTGAGTCTATTGTGTGTGAGCCAGTCTTGTATACTGTTTATGTATATTTGTAGGTTATTTGTAGCGGTGTCGATGTTGTTGTGTGTGGATGTTAGAGTGATGTCACCTGCATATGATGATAAAGTAAGCTTGTAATGGGTCTATTGGAAGCTGGTTCTGTTGGATTTTTGTTTGGTTTGAGTACCTTTGTTTAACCTTTGGTTAGCTTCCGCCCGAATTGTTCATTCTAACGAAGGTCAAGCTTTTCACTCCACCTTAGACCTACAGTTTAACGTGGAATCCGAACCACGCCCCATCAGCAGCCCAGCGTCTTAATCACTAGGCCACCCATTTATCTACCAACCACTTTCCTTATTGTGTGGAAGGATGAACAGCTGGGTTTTGCTTCGCGCCGCCTGCCGTCGGGTCTCGAACCGGGGGCCGATGGATTCGTAATCAGCGACACTAACCACTACACCACCGAGGCGCATCTGTAATAGTGTAAGTAGTGTAATAATTTTACCTTGTTTCCATATGTCAGGCATAATACAGTGTTGGTATGAATATGTGCTGATATTTGTGAGAGTAGTATTCCTTTTGGGCCCAAGTGTTTAAGGTGTATGTTAGATATGTTGTCTGGTCCAGTAGCCTTCGAATTCTTAATGTTTTTGATGATCTTGGTCGTCTGGTCTGTATTGAAGGGTTTAATGGTCGTGTCGAGTCTGTAGGTTTTCTTGTATCTGGCTGTTTGTCTGTCTGCGTGTTTCTGGTTGTTATCTCTGTTTAAGTGACTTATCTTTGCGTAGCGATTAACTAGAATGTTAGCTTGTTGTGTGTATGTTGGGATATTATTTTGGCTGCGACAGATATCCGCGTGTGAGGTGTGAATGCCGCTGTTAGAGTGGGTAATGCTGTTTATAGTCTTGTATAGCCTGGATGTATCTGTGGAGTGGTTTAGTGTTGTTATGAATTCCCTAAATATTTCTGTTTGTTTTTCTTTGAGTTTGTTGTTTATTTCTGTGTTGACCTGTTGATGAATGGTGTGGCAAGAGGTATTACGTTATGTTAAATCATACTGAGTACGCGTACACGGCGAAAGAAAGTGTAAATCTTGTGATTATGGATAGCTTAAAATATTTCTACCACTACATTCATGTATATCATGATGAGTTGCGCAGCGAAATTGTAGCTAAAGGATTATGTGAATTTTTAGTAGTTTAGTGACGAGTATTGTTTATCCAGCAAAAAGGACAAGTATGGACACACGTTTCTCTCAAATAGATCGCCAGAGTGCTAATAAACTTTATATGTACATAGCTCTTACTTGAGAAAATACAATGGTGAATGCATTTATCCATGAATAATTCGAATAATTTGCCAATGTACCTCGATTCTTTCATGTTGGAACAACTTCGTACACGAATCCGTGTTACTAACGCATGGCAACATTCATGATGCACCTTGTATGCCTCATTCCCTCACCCGTCCCTCCTCCACCCACCCGCGTCGTCTGACCCGTCATGCACTCAACGTCTCACAGACGTAAAAGTGCTTGATTCGGAAGTACGTGTTCTCCAGAATTCTCTTCATCGTTGTCAACATCAACAGAATACTAATAAGAGATGGAGTTACCGTTAAGCAGTATCCTCAACGATGTGTGTGTGTGTTTAAACGCAGTAGTTGTGCTATTAATTATGTGCTTGAAACAAAATGTACGAGTACAAACTCTGGTAAACGCAATGTTGTTTATTTAAATGTTGAAGAGATGTCTAAAATCTTTATGTTGATTGAGAAGTGGTCTGATGAAGGTTATAAAAAACCTGCAAGAGTGGGTACAGAAAGAGAGCAGATTAGTAATGCACCCTCATACGCCGTTATTTGTACAATGTGTGTAAACAGTGTTGCTAATCTGCCCTGTGTCGATATACGGTTGATGTGGAAGAATAGCAGTGACAACGTGGAATCTGAACAACGCCCCACCATTTATCTACCAACCACTTTCTTTATGTGGAAGGATGAACAGTTGGGTTTTGCTGCGCGCCGCCTGCCGTCGCTGGGTCTCGATATATATATATATGCGCCTCGGTGGTGTAGTGGTTAGCGTCGCTGACTACGAATTCATGTTTATATATATATATATATATATATATATATATATATATATATATATATATATATATATATATATATATATATATATGGTATATAATATATATATATATATATAATATATATATATATATATATATATATATAAAAACTGCGAACATTGTATTGATAAGAAAGAGAGAAATATAGAGGGCTTCATCTTACTAAGAGCGGATAGAACGACGAGACGGAAAGGTGGCTGTACTATATATGTACAGGAAGGTCATATGACAGAGACGATAATAAGTAAATCAATCAGCTGTGTGGAACTCCTAGCAGTGAAAATAGAAAAACTAAACTTGATAGTAATAGTCATCTATAGACCTCCAAGCACCCCAACCGAAAAATTCTCGGAGGCCATTGATGACATCAGAAAGCTAATAAAGGCCATAAACCCTCCATCCCCCAATATAATGATCTTCGGAGACTTTAACTTCCCATTTATAAAATAGAAAAAGGTGGATAGGAATAATATATATATTATATATATATATATATATATATATATTCACCAGGACAAGGGGGGCACAAGAGAAGACCAGGAGCAAGCAAAAATGTTGATGGCTTCCACAAATGAGTTTATGCTGACACAGGAGATAACAGAAAATACCAGAAAAAATAACTGCCTGGATCTGGTTTTCACGAATAACACGAACTTGATTGCTGATATAAAAATAACCCCAACCATTATCTCAGACCACAACTTAATCGAGATATCAACAAATATGACGACAACATTAAAAGACAATACACATATTGTGGAAAGAAGTAAATTCGGGGCCTTTAACTTAAACTCGAAGACTATAAATTGGGAAGCAATCAGATCGCACATGGCCCAAATAGAATGGAGAACAATTTTCGAGAATAAAACAACTGAAGAAATGCTAACAACCTTGGAAGAAAAAACGCTGAGAATTTTTGAAAAATATGCTCCGAAATCACAGCCAAAAGGAAAGAGGAGCTGGCTAGAGAGGCAAAAGAGAAGACTATTCCGCAAAAGAAAGAGAGTGGAGGCGAAGTTAGGTAACTGCGGAGATAATGACAGGAAAGCAATAAAAGAAAAACTGGATGGTATCGATAGGGAAATACAAGCCCCGATTAAGGACCATACAGAGAGGGAAGAGGAAAAGGCGGTAGAAGCAATAAAGGAAAATCCAAAATACTTCTATAGCTATGCAAAAAGGAAAACAAAAACGCGCGTCGCTATTAGGCCCTTAAGGACGGGAAATAATGAACTAACCGACGATCCAAAAGAAATATCTGATACATTGAGAGCTCAATATGAATCAGGTTTAGTACCCCAAAAAGTGACAAAGCGATACCTGACATAAATGCATTCTTTGAAGAGGAATTGCAAGGAGAGTATATAACAGACTTTAATTTTGCACCAGAAGATGTAGCGAGAGCTATAGGACAAATGAAACCACATTCAGCTGCAGGTCCGGACAATTGGAACGCATTATTGATTAAAAACTGTAAAAATGAAATAGCTACACCTTTATACTGGATATGGAGAAGATCCCTAGACACTGGGGAAATACCGAGTATCTTGAAAAGAGCAAACATTGTCCCTATATATAAAGGAGGGGACTGATCTCAAGCAAAGAACTATAGACCAGTGTCATTGACGTCCCACCTCACCAAAGTATTTGAAAGAATAGTTAGAGAGAAAATTTATGATTTCCTGGAGACACGGGAAAGATTCAACGAAAATCAGCATGGATTCCGATCAGGTAGATCATGCCTATCACAACTAATAGAACACTACAACAATATCCTAGATGCATTGGAAGGCAATGACAACTACGATGTTATATACACAGATTTTGCTAAAGCTTTCGATAAATGTGACCATAGTATAATAGCACATAAAATTAGATATATAGGAATAACAGGCAAAGTGGGAAAATGGATCTACAACTTCCTTAGAGATCGTCTGCAGGTCGTCAAAATTCAAGGTATATCATCATCAGAATCGGAAGTACGCAGCTCAGTACCACAAGGGACAGTACTGGCCCCACTCCTGTTCATTATCATGCTAACAGACATAGACAGCGGAGTAAACAGCAACAGTATAGTAACATCCTTTGCAGACGATACAAAGATCAGCAGAAAAATCAGCGATGTACATGACGTGGAGGCCTTGCAGAGGGACACGAACAAAATATACAAATGGTCAGAAAACAACATGTCATTCAACGCCGAGAAATTTCAACTCTTGAGATATGGTAGAAAAGAAGAACTTAAACAGACTGCATATTATGCTCCAGATAGACAGGAAATTCAAATTCAGAGAAGCACGAAAGCGATTGATCTCGGGATAATAATGACAGATGATGCGAAATTCGAAACACAAAATCACATAGCGATAAATAAAGCAAAAAGAGTCGCCGGTCAGGTACTAAGAACGTTCAAGAGAAGGGACAGGACAGTAATGATTCCTCTGCTAAAAACACTGATTATACCAAAACTTGAATACTGCTCAGTTTTGACGTCCCCATATAAAAAGGAAGAAACTAATAAACTAGAAGAAACGCAAAGGCATTTCACAGCCAAGATTGATGGCTGCAAAGAATTCAACTACTGTGAAAGATTATGTAAACTAAATCTGTACTCTGGAAAGAAGAAGAGAGAGGTACAGTGCTTACAATAAGTCTCGCGCCTCTGTCTCGTCCCAAGCTAGTCTGTTAGGTATAAAATGGGCGGTCCTTATGGCAGCGGAGGTGTGTTCGGATTGATGCACATAATTGCTTTAATCCCATCAATGACGTCCATTATTACGTCACTTCTGCTACATTTTAGTGTTTAAAATACAAATGATTAAGAAGCAGAATGAGCAAGTTTCGGGATGTTGGGATGGTTATGGAGCAATCCTAGTCATCATAATATTAGCTGGGCATTGCATTATACAGTCTCAATATATACTGTAGAGTGTAGGGTGCTACTGTAGTATGCGGTCTACCTATGATTGGTTAGGTTTAATCATGATATTTTCGTTAAAACTAACGAAAATATCATGACTAAACCTAACCAATCGTCAAGGGCGATTGACAATGGGATGTAAACAAACAATTAGTAAACAAGATAAGAAGCTATAATTAAAAGGTAGACCGCCGAATCGTAGGTAGACCGCATACTACAGTAGCACCGAGTGTAGACTATAGAGAACGATTAATTCGGCAAATATCCCAAATCATGGCATGATACCTAAGTTATTTTGGCGCAGGTCTAAATTATTTGCTGAAATGCAATGAGTGATATTAAGTAATTGTTGGGAATTGTTGTCAATATTGTTGTTTGTGATACATATCCTACGTGAAGAATCTAATGATCAAATTCCTCAGTAAACCTCTCACGCGCTCGCATTTCGAGGAAGTCACGGTCGTCTCACTAATAGATAGTTTATCCATTGTTTTAAGTGGTAACCTATTCCATTTTATGAAAGTCATTAGTCTAAAGCAAGACTGGTGGGCCGTGAATCAGAGAAATTTGCATTTGATTTGTTCATCGTAATTATTACGTAATACAGTATAATGTATATAGTAGTACATAAGAGTTTATTGGTAGCATATCATATGACAATTCCCATAAACATGTGATGGCCTCGATGTTGTCAGTTTTTATTTTTTTCCTGAAACTATTACCTTCTCATAGTTTGTTTCAACAATGCATATATTATCATTTCCACGAGCGTAGACATTGCAAGAAAAGATTCTAACTAAGGTTAAGTAAAGTTCTTTCATGGTCACATTATATACTTTTATAGATGTCAAACATAAAAATATAATAAAATTCTATATTAACATAAATATATATTCGATACACATTTACGTCATGGCTTTAACATCAGTATTTCGTATAGCTTCCTCCGGCATCAATAATTTCTTGCAATCGTTGCGGCGTAGAAGAGGCCAGATTGTAGGGAATGTTTGGTGTTCGACGTAAGCTCTCCCAACTATTCCTCGTGTGAGCTAAAAGTGCTTCAAATGTTCTTTCACTGCGTTGCTCCCATTCGTTAATCATTATTGCCCAGAGGTTTTCAATCGGATTCATATCAGGAGAACGTGGTGGCAGAATTAGATTAATAATCTCTGGCTCCCTTTCCTCCTCCCTTCGTAATTCCCCACCCAACCTCGTTTCCTTCGACATAGCAACGCTTACCTCCATCCTCATTCCACTTCCTTCATTAAACCTATTATTGCTTTTACTGTCCCTTCCTTCCATCCTTCAATGCCAGCGTTCTTAAACCTAGCACATAAATTATCTAATATGGAATCTAACACCTTAGATCTCTACGCATTCATGTTACTTGAAGACGCCTGTGTCTTAGGGGAATCTAAGTGTTGAGAGTGGGCTTGAGGGGTAGTCTATAGATTACTACAGATGACCTTGAACGCTCCAACTATTTAAAAGTGATTATTTATTACGCACATCATATGGCATAATACACACATGAATTTAAGTATCTTACACTATAGGAATGGAATTGAATCCTACCAGAGTTAAAAAGTCGCATATTTTTGATAGATTAGTTTGTATTAAGAGGTTACTAAGAGAAAAGGATTTGGGATAGAGCGGAAGGCAGAGAGTATATCTTCTCGAGTTTCGGTTATTATTAACGTTATATGGATACATTGCCATGCGGTGTGTGATCAGAGAGAGAGAGAGAGAGATACAAGGAGTTACAAGGAAAAGAAGTACCTCAAAAGGCCTTGCGGCCCATACCGAGGAGGTACCAATGGCAACGGGTGTTAGGGAAAATTTTGTGAAAGTTTATTTTTCTTTCAACTATCCTAGCAGTAGTAGAAAACTGGATAGAAAAGTAGAAGGCTCTCTCCCCACCCTCCGCTCCCTCCCTGCCAGAGGCAGGTACGGAAAAAGGTTGAAGAAAATACCTTGACCCTGGAAAAGTAGCCAAGGAAATTTTACAGGAAAGTGGAGAATATATAAATAGCTCTATATTTAGCTTGCTCACAGAGACACTGAGCAAGCGAACTCCTGCAGAGTTTTCTGAGGTTTTAATCTTAAACTATGAGTGTGTTCAGTACTTTGTCTAGCCTATTTTTAAACAGATTTACACTGACTGGAAACAACCTCTGAGGGAAGTTGGTTCCAGATATTAACTATTTTATAGGAAAAGAAATTTCCGCAGACTGAGGTCCTAAATGTCTTTACACACTCAAATAGTGTGCAAGATTTCGTCTACCCTTTTCTTGAACTGATCCACAGAGGAACTGTTCACAACTTCCGAAGGTAACCTGTTCCATGTGTCACAGATCTTATACGTAAAGTAATTCCCACACACACTAGTCCTAAACCGTTTCAAATCCAACTTCCAACCACTGTTGCGAGTTGGGTTATCATTTAAACTAAACATACTTCTAAAATCGACATCGTTGAACCCGTGTAAGAGCTTGAAAACCTCGATCAGTTGACCGCGCAGCCTCCGAGTTTCAAGCGAAAACAAGTTCAGGGCGCCGTAACCGTCGATTGTAGCCCATATGCCTAACGGAAGGGATTAACTTTGTGGCCCTCGCCTGCACTCGCTCCAGCCTCTCAATATCTTTCCTGAGGGTGGGCGACCAGAACTGCACAGCATACTCCAGGTGCGGCCGAACAAGGGAATTGTACAGTGAGAGCACAATCTCCTTGTTCCGAAACTGAAATTGCCTCCTGATATAACCCAATAGTTTCTGGGCTTTCTTTTCCACCTCTACACACTATTTCGTAAACTTAAGGTCGCTGCTAATTAGCACACCCAAGTCCTTTTCTAAATCAGTCACCTCGATATTACTACACAACATCGAGTACTCCGACTTGGGATTGGCGTAGCCAATGTGCATCACTTTGCATTTACCCAAGTAAAGAGACAGACAGACAGACAGACAGACAGAGAGAGAGAGAGAGAGAGAGTTACAAGGAGTTACAAGGAAAAGAAGTACCTGAAAAGGCCTTGCGGCCCATACCGAGGAGGTACCAATGGTAACGGGTGCCAGGAAAAATTTTGTACACACACAAATAGTGTGCAAGATTTGGTCTAACCTTTTCTTGAACTGATCCACAGAGGAACTGTTCACAACTTCTGAAGGTAACCTGTTCCACGTGTCACAGATCCTATACGTAAAGTAATTCCCACACACACTAGTCCTAAACCGTTTCAAATCAAACTTCCAACCATTGTTGCGAGTTGGGTTATCATTTAAACGAAACATACTTCTAAAATCGATATCGTTGAACCCGCGTAAGAGCTTGAAAACCTCGATGAGTTGACCGCGCAGCCTCCGAGTTTCAAGCGAAAACAAGTTCAGGGCGCGTAACCGTCGATTGTAGCCCATATGCCTAACGGAAGGGATTAACTTTGTGGCCCTCGCCTGCACTCGCTCCAGCCTCTCAATATCTTTCCTGAGGGTGGGCGACCAGAACTGCACAGCATACTCCAGGTGCGGCCGAACGAGGGAATTGTACAGAGAGAGCACAATCTCCTTGTTCCGAAACTGAAATTGCCTCCTGATATAACCCAATAGTTTCTGGGCTTTCTTTTCCACCTCTACGCACCGTTTCGTAAACTTAAGGTTGCTGCTAATTAGCACACCCAAGTCCTTTTCTAAATCAGTCACCTCGATATGACTCCCCAACATCGAGTAGTCCGACTTGGGATTGGCGTAGCCAATGTGCATCACTTTGCATTTACCCAAGTTAAACGGCATTTGCCATTTTTCGGACCACACTCCTATCCTACCTACGTCCGCACGCAGTTCCTTGATCGCTTCGGGCGTCCCAACGTTGGCCCCAAGCTTGGTGTCATCAGCGAATTTGGCGATCCGACTGACGATGCCACCGTCGATATCATTTATGTAAATGATAAACAACAGTGGCCCCAAAACGGAACCCTGAGGAACCCCACTAGTGACCGAGGCCCAACTCGAACTAGCCTCTTTAATTACAACCCTCTGCCGCCTATTCCTCAGCCAATTTTCAATCCACCTACCTATTTCCCCACCGATACCCAGCGCGCGCACTTTCGCCATTAGCCGGCGGTGAGGTACCTTATCAAAGGCTTTCTGAAAGTCGAGATAAAGTATATCAATCGCCCTACTCTTATCATACTCACTCAACATGACGTGGAAAAACTCGAGCAAGTTGGTGAGACAGGACCTATGCCGTCTAAACCCATGTTGGGAGTCCCCAAGCAGCTTGTAGGAATCCAAATGGTCAACGATCCTATCGGCTATTATCCCTTCTAATAATTTACCTACAACTAAAGTGAGACTAATGGGACGATAGTTCCCTGGACATTCGTGATCCCCTTTCTTAAAGATAGGGGTCACGTTGGCTTCCCTCCAGTCACCAGGCACCTGGCCTGTAGCCACCTGGGGAGCCACCTGGTCGCGCACCTCAAGCAACACTCTGGGGAGAAACTGGTCTGGCCCAGGAGCCTTAAACGCGCTCAGTTTGTCTATTCTATCGGCAACGACTCTCGCGGTACATCGAACACTATCCAGGCCAGCACCTTCGTGCCACACGCCTGGCTCGGGGATGATGCGGGTGTCCTCCCTGGTGAACACTCCCGCAAAGTACTCATTAAGCACATTAGGGTTCCCCTTGCAGAGGCTTGCCACTCGTAGTTCTTCGTTACGTTTCGCTAGTCTAACCTTCGCCTTCACTTCCCTACACAGGCGGACATACGCTTCAGTGTTCTCATGGGAACGATTGGCCTCCGCCCTCCTATACGTTACTTTCCTATTTCGGATGGCCGAAGTGATGTCACGATTGAACCACTTAGGCTGCGTTGAAGCAGGGGTGACCGATTTTGAGGGTATGGCAGCAGACTGCAGCACCATAAACTCGTCCCGGAATGCACTCCACACTCGCTCAACATCGCCGCCGCCCTCTAACCCCATCCCACCTACGCTATCCCTGAGGCTAACAAAGTCCGCCCGCCGGAGATCGAGCTTACTGCCTCTCGAGTTACTACGCTTCACCCGAGGGACGCACACACGGAACCTAATGAGACCGTGATCACTCACGCGCAACGATTCGTCAACGGTGAGGCCAGTGACGAGGTTGTCTTCGGTCGTGAATACTAAGTCTAGAACGCTTCTTTCGCCTCGTGTAGGCTCATTGACCCACTGAGTGAGGAAGTTCTCATCAGCAAAGTCAACTAGCCTCCTCCCTTCAGCATCAGCAGTCTTGTCTTCCCACTTTATGCTGCGAGAGTTGAAGTCTCCTAAAACTACACACACCCTATCCCCTAGTAGGCTATCGAGTTCGGTGTACAGGGCTGTATCCTCCTCGAGGAGGAGATGCGGAGGTCTGTACACCAAGATTAACCTATAGCTCGTCCCTCCCACATTCAGATCGACGCCAAGCAGCTCCCGTTCCGACCGGAACTGGCAGTCAACCGGACTCAACGTGTCCCTGACGTATATTAGTACCCCACCCCCCTCCCCACGGGTGCGGTCTTTGCGAAACATTCTATACCTGGGAATTTCGAACTCCCCAACGTAGTCCCTACGATCAGTATGAATCCAGGACTCGGTGATAGCAACGATATCCTGGTATTCTGATGCTAAGAACGCCCGTAGCTCGCAAAACTTGTTCCTAATCGACCTAGCATTAAAAAGCATTGCACGGAGGGAGCCTCCCCTATTCTGACCGCCCTCTAGCATGACCCGTTTCCCGAACAGCCAGGGCTGTCGGGAGTTGAAGAGCCCCTCACTAACGAGGGGGCAACTTTCACAGGAGCCTGAGCCCCCTCCAAAGTGGAAGGAAGGTCATCCACGTGTACCTGGACGCACCCTTCAGTTGAAGGTACGTCCGCCACCGGCTCATCATCATCCCTCCCCGGTGGGGGCCCATCATCTCTCCCCGGACTCGACCTCACCATTCTGTATAGGTGCCGGTCGAGCAGCGCGCCTAGCACACCTTTACCCTTGTTATTGAGATGGACACCATCCCTCTGGTAAAGGTCCCACCTACCCGAAAATGCGTCGAAGGGGGTCACTAAACCTCACGCCCAGCGGGACGCACAAGTCTTGCACCCTCTCGTTGATGCCAACGACCTTACTGAGGGCGTGGTCACTGGCGTTCATTCGTGGTAAAATACCCATTAACATTCCCCTGTCTGTCTTAAGTTTTAGATAATCCGCAAGAGACATGATCTCGGTGATGATCCCCTCTGAAAGACCTACCCTACCGCCTTTGAGGAACAGGTCGTTGCCTCCAGCGTGGACAACGATCGCAGTCCTCCGACTAGCCACGCGCAGCTTCTCTACCTCCTTCCTTAAGTGCGCCGTTCCCCGCCCAGGTAAGCACCTTACCTTCCTCCCATCCCGGTTTGCAGAAGCAAAGTACTTCTCCTGGCCCCTGATCTGCGAGTCCCCAATCAAAACGGTGTCTTCCTCCTTCGAGCACAGGAGACTAAAGCGGTTAGAGGTCCTGACAGGGGCAACTGGGGTCTCAGGCTTCGGCTTCGCAGCCTTCTTGCCCGAGACCTTTCGAAACCCGAGAGAGAGAGAGACACAGAGAGAGACACACACACACAGAGAGAGACACACAGAGAGACACACAGAGAGACACACAGAGAGAGACAGAGAGCTTTTAAATCATACCTTTTAAATGGTTTGTGGGTAAGGGCTTCACTTATGTTATTTTAGTCCAGGGTAGTTTATGTGGAGGTGTTAACGTAACTTGCACTTGGGACTGTTAATTGTAAGACAACTACCATAGCTGGGACTGAGACACGTTATCCCCTGCATACTCTTTATATATCTATATACAGTATGTCTCTATAGTATATAAATAGATAGAGTGATCGACACAATGATAATGTGGACGTCATTGATGGGGTTAGAGCAATTATGTGCACCAATCCGAACACCTCCGCTGCCATAAGGACCGCCCATTTTATACCTAACAGACTAGCTTGGGACGAGACAGAGGCGCGAGACTTATTGTAAGCACTGTACATCATAATCTACATATGGAAAATGATCGAAAAACTGGTACCAAACCTAAAACTAAATCCAATTACCATTCAAACAACACTGGAAAATAGGAAAGGTAGAATGTGTAGTGTTCCCAAATTAAAGGCCCGACAAGGGACCTCCTCAACACTGAAGGAAAATAGCTTGGTTGTCAGGGGACCAAGACTTTTCAACCAGCTTCCGAAGGACCTCAGAAACGTAACGGGGGTCAAAGTTGAAGTCTTCAAGAAAAGACTAGATGCCTGGCTCAGGACAGTACCAGATGAGCCGGGCGTGCCTGGCTATGTACGGTGGAGAGCGCAAGAAAGCAACTCGCTCCTCCACCAGGCCAGACCTAGAGGCGGGGCCACCAGCTTCACCTCCGTGTGAAGAGAGACCAATGCACGAAACAACATAAGGTTCATAAGGTATATATATATATATATATATATATATATGGATACATACTACTTCTTTCTGGATTGGTTCAAAAGACACTCAAATTAATGAATTAGAAGATGAAAGAGAGACATAAATAAAAGACAAATGACCTAAAGACCTAAGTAGAATGGGCGCAAAATGGACGAGTGGAAGAATGTTGCAATGAGATAATGATCAATGTTGCAAAGGGGTTATGCAACAAGGGGGAGAGGTTTATGCACTGAAGGGGAGGGGGTTTATGCAAAGGGGGAGGGGGAATGTTGCAAGAGCAACAAGGGGTTATTAAACTTGGAGGCGGAGTTATCCCCCAAGAGAAAGAGAGAAGGAGAGAGAGAGGAAAAGAGGTGTTCACCTGGCAGGAGCCAAGTGCATATTAAGACTTCATCTGAGCTCCCGCTGTCTTATAATGTGTAAATCCGCCAGTTGGCTTAGAAGGCGTAAATGGCTTGTATAGGTTGAGTTGCCAGATTGTGCTATTTATTTAATTAGAGCATATATTATTGACAGTTTCCTTAGAATTCCGCCAGTTGGCTTAGAAGGCGTAAATGGCTTGTTCATGTTGAGTTGCCAGATTGTGCTATTTATTTAATTAAAGCATATATTTTTGACAGTTGGCTTAGAAATCCGTCAGTCGGTTTAGTAGGCGTAACCAGCCATTTGGTATAATTAATTACACAGGTCAACAAAAAAACATTTTTTTTCGTTGCCAAGGAAATTCGTACGAATTTAGGGTATTTTGGGGTTGCTGAATTCCAAAATTAAAGTAGTTTTTCCGATTTGGCTCTAGTTCTTGAGATAATGAATACCCTCAATTAATAGGAAACGTAACCATAACGCGTGCATATGGGAAACTACCGGAACATTCTAGATGGTGAGACCGAATAAAATGCCTTTATGTATTTCATGTGTTTACTTTTGTATGATTTGAGACAATTTCAATGCGATTTGTAAGTAGGCTCCGCCTGAACATTAATTTTTTGCATTTTTACGTGTTTCAATGGGGTACCAATTATCTCATAAATTAGAGCCAATCTAGCAAAACCGATGTCATATTCGGAATCAGCACCACAAAGTTACCGCAAAATCACTCTAATATGATTGGCAATAAAATGAGTGTTGACCAGTGTTATCGTTTACAACTAAAAGAATTAAATAAACACCATTACATCATTCTGTTTATTTAGACGAAATATTGTAAATATATAGAAAATAAATATACATTGGAATGATCAAAAAGTAAAATAAAAATAATAATAGTATAAGAAATATGAGTGAGGACATGTATATAATCAAAAAATAAAAAATAAGAAATACAAAACGTATAACCATCAATATAGCAGTACAGGAGAAATATATATATATATACACATTTATGTTACATAATTAAATATATTGAAAATAAATACATTCACTTTGTTCTACTGCGAAAAACACTAAACTCACACGTACTCGAGTCTACAATCACATCATTATTGCTTTGCACTACGCAGTATACGCGATTTAATATTATTTCACCGCTCAAGTTATAGGGAGACCTGTACTCTATATAAATGGCCTTCATATCGTTCAGTACTATTGTTGTGCCCACTTTACATCTGGTTGGCAAGTTACCTTTAAATACGGCTAGAATACAATCAAAAGCACGCACAAAGGGTTAATCGTTAGCCACAACATCATTATTAAATACAAGTTTATAAACACGCCTTTCCAATCGAGGGTTTATTTCTACCGACCCGAGCTTTTCAATCGTGAACTCTTCTTCACACTGCATAGCGGCAGTTGAAATAATCGTCTAAGTTGTTACGACAGCTGCTCATTATATAAAGAAATAGTTCTTCAGGGTGAACGGTGTAGGTGAGCTCAGCCCTGTACCGATCAAGTGCTTTGTACCAAAGTTTATGATATTTCAAAGAGTCTAAACTTTTTAAATAAGCATCCAGCTCTAGACCATTCTCACCTTGTTCAGTCCTACACTCGGTAAACCCATCGAGCAGAGCGGTGTATGCGTATTCAAGAACCGTATCAAAATAAAGCATATCCGTAACACGCGCGTCTAATATAGGCTTCAGCTTGCGGAATCCGACGAATTCAAACATTCTGTCGAGGATGAAACGGTTTCGCATAAGGACAAGAGCATTATTATCAGAAGCATTCTTCCACATCAGCCGTATATCAATGCATGGCCGATCGTTATTCATACACAACGTACAAACAACGGCATATGAGGGGGTCACTAATCTGCTCTCTTCTTGTACCTACACCTGCAGGAATTTTATAACGATCCTCACTCCACTTCTCAACTATCACGAAGATTCTATTCATCTCCTCAACACTTAAATAAACAACATTCCGTTTGTTTGTTTGTCTACAAGTCGTTTCCAGTACATAGTTAATGGCACCGGATTTACGCCTGAACACGCGCAACGACTTCGTCACGGACACATCGTACACGGCGTTGGGAATGCTGCTCAAAGGAGGTTCCATCGTATTCGAGGAGCGCACGTCCAGTCAGTTCAAGCTCTGAGATGACTATGAGCCACATGCATCGGATCGGCTCGACGGGAGGAGTGAGTCACACCATAAGCTAATGAAACGTGTACGGCGCTGTTCGAATAGTTGTATCCCATTATATTGGGTAGGTGTTTTGAGAAATTTTCTGATACATGAATTAATACCGGTTTTAATGTTTTACCACTCCCACTCCCCAGAATACGCACCAGACATTTTTGCATAGGGGAATTCTCACGAACTAAACACATTTTATAACGGTTTTAATGTTTTATCACTCACCAGTCGTTCATTTCCACAAAATAAACATCTTCCAAATCTGGTGCACTATTTGAGAGAAACATATGACCATATTTTTCCTTTTTGTTTAACAAGTGATACTCGTCTCCAAAGTCTTAAAAACTCACACAGCCATTAGCCACAACCTCACTACAAACCTCGTCACTTCTTGGTAATTTTATTGACAATCGGAATAGTATAATTGTCGGAGACTTTAACTGCCCTAATGTTAATTACGAGAATTTTACGGGTAATGAAGAGGGTTTGAGATTGGTTGAGTTTATGGACGATAACTTTTTACGACAGATAGTTACCGAACCAACGCGCGGTGATAATATTTTGGATTTGGTGATGACGAACGGCGAGAATATAGTCGAAGGTTTAGAAGTAGGCGAGAGTTTATGATGTAGCGATCATCAAATTCTTAGGTTTAAGTTATTGATAGAAAACACTAAGGATAGTAACGTAATAGAAGTCCCTGATTTTCGTAGGGCTAATTTTGATAGTTTCGCGGATAGGATGAGAGTAGTGGACTGGGATAACTTATTTATGGGTAATGACACAAATTTGCGTTGGGTGGCGTTTAAAGAAAGTTTTAGGAATACTGAAAGGGAGTTTATTCCTCGTAGGCCCAAGCGCGCTAGTAATCGTGGTAGACCGAAGTGGTGGAGTAGGGAAATAGGAGAGTTTATAAACGAGCGTAATAGAGCGTATAGACTTAGTAAGCGTAATGGCCAGGTAGCTAACTTTAATAGATATATCGAGCTTAGACGTCAGGTTAAAAGATCAGTTAGGAATGCCAAGCGTAATTTAGAGATACTTATAGCTGCGGATAGTAAACATAATCCAAAAAAGTTTTTTGAATACGTTAATAATCGTAAGCAGGTAAAAAATAACATAGGCCCTCTAGTGGATGTTAATGGCGCTTTGGCTTCTGACGCTCAGGCGATGGCGGGTATTTTCAATAACTTTTTTGTGACAGTTTTTACCGTAGAAGACGTAAATAATGTCCCCGACGTAGATGATATCGTTCCATTTAGTAGCGAGACTATTTTGGAAGAAATAACTGTTTACGAGGCTGAGATTGCGCATTATATCGATAGGCTAAAAGTTAGCAAGGCTCCAGGCCCCGACGCTTTTTATCCCAGACATTTGAAAGATTTGAAAGAAGTTATAGTAGGCCCCTTAACGAAGATTTTTAATCAGTCACTCGAAACCGGGAGTATTCCTGAAGACTTCAAATTAGCTAACGTCACGCCTATTTTTAAAAAAGGCGACCGCGCAGTAGCTAGCAATTATAGACCCATTAGCTTAACGTCAATTGTCGGTAAACTTTTGGAATCCGTAGTTAGGGATCGTATTATCGATCACTTAGAAAGTAGAGATTTGATTAATAGTAGTCAGCATGGGTTTCGACGCCATAGGTCTTGTTTAACTAATTTGTTAGAATTTTATAACGAAATATTGCGCGAATACGATAGGCATAGAGCAGCTGACGTTATTTATTTAGATTTTAAAAAGGCGTTCGATACAGTTCCGCATAGGAGACTAATTGCGAAGGTTAAAGCGCACGGTATACGCGGTCAGGTAGCTAACTGGTTAGAAGAATGGCTTCGTGCTAGGAGACAGAGGGTCGTAGTTAATGGTAGTGAATCAGGGTGGTTAGATGTAGGTAGCGGTGTCCCACAGGGTTCAGTGTTAGGCCCATTGCTATTCGTAATTTACATTAACGACATAGATGTAGGATTGACTAGTAACGTGTCAAAATTCGCGGACGATACTAAAATAGGCGGTAAGGTTGTTAACGTGGACGATAGAAATAGGATTCAAGACGATGTAAATAGGATTATGGAGTGGACAGATAAGTGGCTGATGCAATTTAACGTAGACAAATGTAAAGTTTTGCATATAGGTTCTCGCAACAATAATTACGCGTATACGATGGATGATAGGGAGTTAGCGAGCGTTGACGAGGAAGTAGATTTAGGCGTACGCGTATCTAAGGATTTAAAGGTTAGGAACCAGTGCCTGGAGTCTTGCGCAAAAGCTAATAGGATGTTAGGTTTCATAGCGCGTAATTTCGAATTTAAATCGAAGGATATTATATTGCCCCTTTACAAGTCCCTAGTCAGGCCTCATTTAGAATATGCAGTTCAGTTTTGGTGCCCGTACTTGCGTGAGGATATTGATAGGTTAGAAAGGGTTCAGCGTCGTGCCACGAAACTTATTCCGTCATTGCGCAATAAGCCTTATGAAGATAGGATTAATGAGTTAGACCTGTATTCACTCGAAACTAGGAGATTAAGGGGGAGCTTATTGAAGTTTTCAAAATCGTTAATAACATCGATAACGTAAATTTTGACAAATTGTTCACTTTTGATAATAGTAATACTCGCAATAACGGATTTAAGTTGCGTGGCAGGCGTTTTATTACTAATTTCGCTAAAAACTTCTTTACGTTTAAAGTAATTGATAAATGGAATAATCTTCCCGCGTCAGTCGTTCATTCTACCAGCGTTAATATGTTTAAGAACCGTCTTGACAAACATTTTAAAGGTATTAACGTTGTTTAATTTAAAAAAACAACAAAGTTAGCAACAGAAGCTCTGGTGGTGGTGCTCGAGGATGAGTCTGTTGACGATGAATGCCAGCTTGTGATGCCAGCAATAAAATTATTAAAACAAAAAAAAAAAAATTTAGACTAACACGAATGTAGATGTAGCTCATAACGTAAACTAACCCACTTTTTGTTTAACTTACCTACTTTTTTTTTTTTTTTTCCTCTGCATGTCTCTAACTCTTTTCTTGCATGTTTGTAGTTTGCATGGTATGACAGTGAGTTAAGACTGTGTTTGCATGGTTTGTAAGCGTTCTTATTTTACTTCTTTTCATCTTTCACCCCTCTCCTATTCTCTCCGACTATTTTTCTGACTTGTCGGCAGTGGCCGGCGGATGATGATGGTGAGACACTTTTCCTCTTTTTCTGAATGAATGTTAACCCATGAGTGATAGGTGTTGCTCTTACTTAACCCCTTATTCTCTTCTCTTCTCTTAACCCGCTACTCTTTCCTTTCTCTCGGGCTAACCTTAGAGTGGATCTTAGGGTCTTTGTTAGCCTT
This sequence comes from Bathynomus jamesi, assembly GCA_023014485.1. NCBI lineage: Eukaryota > Metazoa > Arthropoda > Malacostraca > Isopoda > Cirolanidae > Bathynomus > Bathynomus jamesi. The sequence goes on along the minus strand of JAJOZX010002130.1, from coordinate 125,616 downwards.
AGCTTCTGTAGATCTGTAGATGATATATATTAATATAGTAGTAAAAATACTTTAGATTCTCCATGATGACAAGATTTACATTCTCAGTCGCAGGGTACGAGTACTCGGTATGATGCAACATGACATAGTATCGCTTGTCATACCACTCATCAACAAGACTCACAATCCATATCAGTTGCTTCTCTTCTGCACGTGTTGTTTCTTCTACTTCACGGTATATGTAAGCTTTTATAAAGTTTAGTCCTACAACATCCATATCCGTTGCTTCTCTTCTGCACGTGTTGTTTCTTCTACTTCACGGTATATGCAAGCTTTATAAAGTTTAGTCCACAAACATAGTTCAATACATCACTTGTACTACGAAATCCTACAATGCTCTCGCCAGAATAGCCATAGAGTATTTGAACCTCTTGCTCCTTCGACAGAATCAATGTAGCCTTAAAAGCATCAAAGGAGGGTGGAATAGGGAGTTTTTCAGTATCCACCACATCTTGAGACTTTACCGAATACTATTTCATAAACATCGAACACGCAATATTAAAGGTAGCCATTACTATTTTGTTTACGCAGGAGAACACACGGCTGAGGTCCAGGGCTTACTGCGATCAACTGAGCACGCAGGGAAGCACAGGTAGTAGCAGGAGTCACGTGTTCAATCATACAGGTGGGCGGAGCTTAGAACTTTCTCCTGTACACACGCTGGGCATGTACCTCATCGTCATTCACGGTTCTATGTGAGAAGAGAAAAGCAAGACTGACAATTGAAGTTAAGAGTATAAGGTGTGGCACTATGACCCGCAACACGGAATATACGGTCAATATTTAACGTGAAGTTGTCCATATTGAAGGCTATACTACTTTGAGAGGCCTGCATTATACGGCCTAATATATACTCTACAGCTTCAGCTGCCAAACGTCTGAACGGTATTACTACCCAAAAATCATCTACATCTCCGTCATCTGACCCGAATCCGAAAGACAGCCTCGTCCTGACTTCACGCTCGTCGCGGTTCTGAAGGGCAAACTCTACAATACGTTCAACTATGCGGCGTAGTCCGTGTTCAACACCATTGCTGTACATGGATCTAGGATCAACCCTGACTATATACCGATTTCTAGTCAAGGCTGGGGTGGGGGAAGCGGTGCGCACTAACTCGAATCTTATGCCATCCTCAACAGAGTGAGAAGCTGCTGTGGAGGATGTACCCGGAATTGAATAAGGTGGTATATTTGAGGAAGGTACCATTGTGGGGGTTGTGTAGCTGCACGGTCAACGGGTTCGTCTGTGATATCGATGATTGGGTGCTGTACATCGTCGTCATTCACGGTTCTGTGGAAGAAGAAAACAAAATATAAGGAGCAGCACTCAAAATTTGTAATATTTTGTAAATGGCCCACTTAGGGGTGTGACGTGTTAGAAATGGATTCTGTAGAAAAATTCAGGTTCACGAGCCCATCCACATGTATCATATCTGGCCCTACAGGATGTGGTAAAACTGTGTTTATGCTTAAAATCATTAAAGAAAAGGAAGGGATGTTCTCAAAATTTGTGCATAAAGTTATATGGTGCTATTCGACGTATCAGTCAGTGTTTAACGAGTACCAAGATGAAATTTTGTTCGACAAGGGGTCTATGACGTTAATTCGTTAAAGGGAAATGAACTTACAGTCATTGTAATTGACGATCTCATGTTGAGATGGATAAAACGTTTGCCGAGACATTTATAGGATTCTCCCACCATCTTAACATAAGCGTCTTCTTCATCAATCAGAATCTATTTTTCAAAAATAGATATGTGCGCGATGTGTCGTTAAATACACAATATCTAGTCTTATTCGCGCAACGTAGGGATGTATCACAAATTGGGGTATTAGCCAATCAAATGTTCCCGAATCAACTTAAGGAGTTTTCGGAAGCTTATAAAGAAGGTACAATCCCGCGTTACGGATATTTGCTTTGCGACCTTCATCCGCGAAACACGTTTAGGGTGCTTCTAAGAACGAATATATTTCCAAACGAGCCTGAAACGGTGTATATTCCAGAATGACAAAAAGGCTAAAGAAATACCATGAATTAATAAAAATCTATCATCGACTGCCCCGGGCAATGCAGCAGATGTTTGCTAAAAATATCGACTCCGACTTTTTAAAATGCATCTGTGACATCTGTCTTAACGTTATAAATTGTAATATATCAATGAAACCACCTCAGAAGGCTAGCCTACGCCGTTACAAGGACATAATACGTGCACTCGCTCGTAAAAGTCAAACTGTAGGGATGAAAAACGAATTATTGTACAAAGAGGAGGGTCATTCCTCCCCATCTTATTTTCAGTTTTGGGTCCTTTACTGACTAGATTAATATAATGAAGAAAGTGGTAGTGATTCCATACGAGATGTATGCTTCACTGCAAAGTTCAAAGAATCCAGACACGGAACTAGATCCCCGTAAAAGCAGGCTTAAAAGAATTGAAAGCGAATTGCTATCCCTATTCAACAGTGAAAAATCACCTGATGAGAAAAGAATCTTATACCAAGAAGCTCTGCAGAAATTTCTTCACGAGTACGAAAATTATAAGAACCCGACAGAGATTCCCGTGGTTATTAGGCACAGCACGGGGAACGATGGACATGGTGACATAGGACCTGTGTCCGACGATAGAGCTGACCAACCAAAGATTAATGGGTCGGTCACACAACATATCGAGCATGTATTAAAACGCACCCTCCCACATACATTGAGGAATAAAGGTTTAAGTCTTTATAATCTATTGAATGAGGACCCTGCCATACAATGGACCGATACAGGTGAGATCATTGTGGAAGGAGCAAAGGTACAGGGATCGAATATCGTAGACATTATCCAGGATCTGGTGAGAAATTTGAATAGGCCCTCACCATCAGGATGGAAGCATATTAAAGCAAGACTACAACAAATAAATGTCCCCAAAACAATGATAGGAAATCTAAACAGGTTAAAAGACTTGGAACATGCGTCGCACGTGAGACAATTGAAGACGCCATCACCCCCAGCGGTAACACCTTTGAAGAGGAGAAAGAAGAGGTTAAAGAACGGTCAACCCTATCTACGTGCCTCTAAAATACGCAAATGGCTAACATATTAAGAAGACGTTATTATGACATTTCTAACCCAGTCTCCTACGGAGGCGTAGATAGACTGTTTACGGAGTAGAAAAAAAATGTTGAGAGATTTTTGCGGGAGCAGGACGCTTATACACTTCATAAGCCTGTGAGAAAAAGGTTTAAAACAGCCAAGACAACAGCTGCTTCGATTGACTCTATTTGGCAAGCAGATTTAACCCTTTTGCTGCGGTGATCGACATTTGTCGCCCAAATAGAGTTAACCATTCAATGCGACAATCGACTAAAGTCCACACTGCTGAAATAATTTTTCCTTTCAGTGCTACAATCGACAATAGTCTCACGACTCAGATTTGAGTCATTTTTTTGTTTGCTCGGAGTATATACGTCAGTGCTTGCTAGATTTGAGGCGGTATGCAGCTGTCATTGTGAGCGAAGATTCGCTGTAAGTTCGCATTCATGTTTTTCTATTATGTCATTTTTATTTTATTATTATAATGAATACTTATTGCATTTTACATTTTATATATATTTTTACATGTTCATATCATACTTATATAGTTTTATATTATGCTTTCCAATTGTTAACATTTACTTTATAAACTATTCCACTTCATGTACAAAGCAGACACGTTAGCCTAGCTCTGAAATGAGTCCTATTATAACGAGTTTGAAGAAGCTTTTATATAATTTACGATTATATATTATATAAACTTTGACCATTCCCAAACTATTTTCAATAATCATTTTGAGTAACTACTGCATTCATATTACAGATTTATACCCCAGCATGATGAAAAAGCAAAGCCTTTCAAATGAAATGATTCAAGCATTGATTTCTGCTACTGACTCAGATAGTTCCTCTACAGACGGAGAGGATGAAGAAGTAGAACAATCAAATTCTTCAAATGAGAATTCTGAGGAGGATGAACTTACTGATATAGATGCTGGTGAGGAGGTAGGAGGCCCACTAAAATGGAAAAAAATTAATGTAAGGAAGGAAAAAAGGTGATCTGCCAACCACATGGATAAACTATAATAAATCACTTATTGCTACCTCCTGGCAAGATACAGGAAAGGTGAACATGATTTCAAATGTAGGCAACACAGGAATATCTCCAGTTGAAGTGAATTCAAAGATAGGAAAGAAGTGGTTCATAAACCTACTATCCAACAAGCTTATAATCAATTCATGGGGGAGTAGATAAATTCGACCAACTGTGTTCTACGTATCCTTTCAAGAGAAAATCAAAGAAATGGTACCAAACTGTATGGCATTTTATAGTCGAAGTAGCTTTGGTAAACAGCAATATCTGTTATAATATTCAAAACCCCAATGACAAAATGTTGCCCCAAAAATTCAGAGAAGTAGTAAATGGTATGCTAGAAGGTTATGCCACTCGCGGCAATCCAAATAAAAGGAAAAAGGAAGGTGAGGACACACCAATGGCAAATAGGTTAGTTGAGACGCATTTTCCAGTATGCAATGAAGACAAAAAAATGAAGCCGAACTGTGTTGTTTGCAGTATACTTCCAAGTAAATGTAGCAAAAAAGGAAAGGGAGAGTGTAAAAGAAAACAAACCTCATATGTTTGCAACAAATGCCCTCGAACACCAGCATTATGTGTTGTCCCTTGTTTTGAAATTTTTCACACAAAGAAAGTATACAAAAAGGTATGCAGTGTTCTGAAACAAATAACTAGGTCAGAAAAAGGGTGTGACTAAAGTCGCTCACCGCAGTGATGCTGTTGAAAATTGTAATACAGTCGGCAATAGTCGATTTCTGCATTTAAGAATTAAAAAGTAATTAATAATTTTTTAATTTTTTAATATTTTTATTTTACTTTTCAAATGCTATGTAAGTTTATAATTGCAAAAATGTAATAAAATGTTTGAATTTCATATTTTATTTTTTTACCATCAAAACTGCACTGTTAGGAGTAAGTTATTTCCAAACTGCGACGCAGCAAAAGGGTTAACAGATATGCAAAGATATTCTGCGGATAACGATGGCTACCGCTACATTCTATTCATAATAGATGTATTCTCTAGATATCTGTGGTTAATTCCTCTGAAAAATAAACAGTTGCTAAAGCCTCCAAATCGCTGATGTTAAAAGAAAACAGGGTTCCTGGCTATTTTTGTACGGATATGGGGAAGGAATTTATAGGTTGTGCTTTTCAGAACATGTTGACATAGTTTAATATCAGCTATTACACAACCAATTCTATACATAAGGCTTCTTTAGCTGAAAGAGTTCAACGTACCATAAAGGAACCCATGCACTGCTATTTTAGACATAAAAACACATACAGATTTCTAGACATTCTGGAATCATTGGCCTCATCCTACAACTGCTCACACCATCGCACGATTGGGACAACACCTAACAAGGTTTTAGAAAGAGGTACGGGCCCAGAGGTGAGAAGAGATGGAACACCACCACACTCTGCGCGTTTCGAAATCAATGATTATGTAAGGCTGTCGCGTTCGAGAAATAAATTCGCGAAGGGATTTCAGCAAGGATGGACACGTGATACTTTTAAAGTTAGGGCTATGAAACCTAAAGGTGAGATAATGATGTATTACGTTGAAGATTTGAATGGGGAAGAAATCGCAGGAGGCTTTTACCGCGAGGAGTTGCAGAAAGTGGCATTTAATTTAGGAAAAAATGTGTTTAAAATCGAGAAAATTTTAGGAAGCAAAGGTTCATGAAAGAGAAAAATGTACCTGGTGAAATGGCTAGGATACCCAGAAAGCTTCAACACCTATATAAAAGCTGCTGCAATAATGAAGCTTAAATATTATGCAACATGGCTCCTAACCATTTCTACGTCACACTCCCGTCCTCCTCGTCCCTGTTTGTACACCCTAACAACCCTAACAACACACTAGCTAACTTTGTAACAGAGCTCCATGGACCCATTGAATTGGGTCGTGATTCGTATGAGGTGGGGATATGTGAAATTCAGCTGGACACCCTCTTTTAAATATTGATTATAAAGATACCGTTTTTACGATTCTTAGAGACTGTAATGAGTGTGAAAAAGCCGGGGTAACTCGGGATGAAACCATACGTACCGCCCAGACTGGGGATGCACAGTATTACAGTACAGAAGTAACACTAGAGCCGGGTCACTATGGTGAGGCCGAGGATGTTGTGAGAGACTTAAACGTAAGTTTAAAAAGCTCAAATCTTACTGGCGATTTAGTATACGAAATCGTAAACAATGATCCCCATGCATGCACTTTGGCCCTAAAATCGCAGGCTAACGGAAATATTAAAGACCAAAGTGTTCAAAATTATGACCGATGGACGATATCGATCAGTCATCCAAAGAGATACATTTCACGAGGCACAACACGACTTGTCCAGCCTAATGTATCAATTCAAATTGGAGAAAATGGTTGACGGCTATAAACCTCCAGACATGTGCTATATTTACAGCAATATAGTGCAGCACCAGTTTGTTGGGGATACCCAGGCACGCCTGCTGCGCATTGCTCACATTCCCAACCATAGAGGAAGGAGTTTGAGTATTACATATGACAGACCCCATGATGTGAACGTCGCAACTAATCTGATAACAATATCTCAATATATACTGTATAAGAACGATTGAGGATAAAGATTTCCCATTCGGTAACGGGAGCTTAACAGTGAAGCTGCACTTTCGACGCACGGAGTTATAATGGACAGAAAGCCTTTCACCGTCTATCGATGGGTGAGATATCAGCGTGGTAGTGGACTTGGGTCCATTTTTTCAACCATACTACGTACGACTGTTCTTTTGCTGAAGAGGGGTGCCAGATACCTCGGAAGGAAAGCGCTACAATCAGGTCTTAACACTGCAGAAGACATATTGGCTGGGGTTAAACCTAAAGAAGCTCTAAAAAAACACTTAAAACGTACACTGGACGAAATCGTCAAAGATGCAAAGAGAAAAATGCGTGGTGGTGGGAGGAAGAAGAGGACTGGCCGGAAGAAGAGATTACCACCACGTGGCAGTAAACGTAAAAGGATATAAAAAAAAGAAGTGTTCTAAGCGAATGAAGCCTATGGTTGACCATTTTTTTGACTGATATAAGCTAAGAACATTGATCTCATGAATCATAGTTTGTTTACTACTTGTCGAGAGAAGAGGCACTATTTCTAACTCGTCATGGCATGCTTCATCCATCCGTGTAGTTTACAATGCTGTAAATCGGAGCTGTCCCTCTTTGACATGCCCCCAACTCAAGTTTCTATTGAACACAGTGACTTTATTATAATTAACCCTTTAAACACAATTAGTTCCCCCAGTGCCCCTATAGAATTCGTGATACCCAGCTCAGGCCCTTACTTTTTTATCCAAGCTGTGTGCACATGTACGCTAAACTACGTATAGCCCATTCTGATGGAACGGACTGCGATGACAAATATGCTGTATACCCTGAAACAAACTTTCTGCACTTCATATTCAGCCAGTGTGAGGTATATTTAAATCAGGTCAACATATCGGCAGGCACGGGGTACTATCACCTACGAGCCTATCTGGAAAATGTCCTCAACTTTTCCAAAGAAGCGAAGGATACCTTTTTAAGTGCCGAGGGATATTATCAAACTAAAGACGAAAGTAGTATAAAGGACAAATTTAAAAATTCTAAAAAGATATACGAGTGTTTTGGACGCCTGCATACAGATTTTACATTCCAGGAGAAGTTGCTTGTGAATGGGGTGGATATGAAAATAAAGCTCACCCACACGAATCCTGAGATCTGCTTAAATCTGGATGCTGATCAAGAAGAGGGAGCAAAACCCGTTGTGGGTCACATTATGGAGACATACCTCCGAGTACGTTGAGTGAAATTAAGTTCACCAAAACAACTAGAAATTGAGAAAAATTTACTAAACGCCACAGTAAAATACCCTATTAACAGAGTACAAATCAAACTATACACGGTGCCAGCAGGGTTGTCATCGAAACAGGTAGAAAACATTGCCCTGGGAAATCTTCCTAAAAGGATATTAATTGGAATGCAGAACCATGCTTCGGTGAATGGAAAATATAAAAAGAGTGGCTTTAAATTCGAAAATTTCGGCCTTAAAAATATAACTCTATACATTAATGGCATTGCGTTGGGAGGAACATTGGATACGGACTATTCACCAGATGCTGTGTTACCCTTTGCGCAAGAGCATATAGTATTCTGGCCCATATTGCAGGTGATTGTGATGAGCTCGGGAATGGGGTAACGCAGAAAGAATTCATTGATCAATTTAACCTTTATCCGTTTGACATCACACCTGACTTATCAGCTAGCGTAAATACACATTTAAGTCTACAGCAGAGTGGAAACACCTCAGTCAGGTTGGAATTCACCAAGACTATAGACGCGCCTATTAGTGTACTAGTATACCTCGAGTCAGAAGCCCTAATAGAAGTAGACAGATTTAGGGGCCTTATCACTGACTTTTAAAATGGATGCGAATACACTTCAGAGAGTAATGAATAGTGAACGAATCACACGTTCCAAATTTATAGGTGTGTTTGCGAAGAATGAAACATTGAATTTGAAAACTACGCGAGATTGCGGTAGTCTTATTGTGAACACAGATGTCATTGGTAATGAAAGGATTCACTGGTTTGCAATCTATTTTAAAAATAGGGACCGCCTGTACTATTTTGATTCACTCGGGACTCAACCCTGGAGTGACCCTGTTATTGTAAAATTTCTCGATCAGATGCATATCCCCGAAGTTGTATGGAACCCATTCCGGCTACAAGGATATTTTAGTAATTCGTGTGGGATGTACTGCCTTTCATTTTTCATGCATATGTCACGTGGTAAAGAATTTATAAATTTTAAAAAATTATTCGACCCGTGTCACACCACACTCAACGAAACGATGAAATGGTATGCAGACAGATAAAAAGCCGTTTCCCGATTGTGCGTACTCGTTGTATAGTATGATGTTTTGTGCGTGTATATATATATATATTTGTAACCAATAATGTTAGTTTGTATATTCTGTAGTTTAAGATGGTTTTTGTACTAAAAATATGATTTCTTTAATTTAATAAATTGATGAAAATACATTGTCTTCTTCCCCCCAAAAAAGATCGAAACAAAAAAACGCACATTATTTCGTTAATGATGTGACACTCGTTGGGCTGATTGCTCGGTAAATCTTCTACCTCCGTATTCAGGTCCATGACATGGGATTCTTCAAAACGAAAAGATTGTATAACACGTGTCAAATCCTCATCGGACCTTAAAGGAGAAAGAATAATTCATTAGTTCACACTGAATCTTTTTTAATAAAAATCCAAAACATATACAGAGTATATATATAGTAAGAGTATTACAATGTGAAGATATCTTTGAACCGCTCAGAGAAGTTCCTTTAAAAGATAATTCCGAATAACATTTGAATTTATAAAGAAAACATGCAAAAGATTGCTATAAAAAAATTCAATGAATCAAAACAGGATTTTAGCATAATTGCAAACTAATCTATAATTGCGTTTACCTAAATGAAGTACTTTTAATGTGATGAGGTGAATTACTACAACCCTCCATATATATGATGAAATAATCCAGATCAGTGCTCTTTCTGACATGCACATTCAATAAGTTTGCGAATAATTGGCTACAAAAAATAAAATTACATGCACTTACATTTCTACGGCAGTCCCTTGCGTCGGACTGTAAGGAGCGTCATTGCAAATATCATCAACCGTTTGCGTTGGAAATAATCCATCCCCGTCAGCGGCGTTAAAAAGATTAATTGTGGACAACACTACAATGTCACTGGTGAAAATAACTACTGTGACTCCCAGCTGAAAATATTTCCTTTTATACGCATGATCCCCAAGCACCACCACAAAAGACTAAGAGGCGGTTCGTAAGTTTAACGATTGGTTGTCAACGTAACTGGGCGGGGCTATGATAAAATTGCGTACCAATCGTAACACCTATATTATGGGTCCATGCTTTGGACGTCCTGATTGGTCGACTAATGGTGTCTTTATATTCTCTCCGTAGATTTAATGCTCACATCGTGTATTACGACTTGCAGTCTCTACCAAGAAAATATTTGCATTTGCGCCCATACATTTCTCGGTTTTCCCATTTTAGAACCCACCCCTTTATGCAATATCCCTCGCAACATTGATCAACCATCTCTATCACAACAATATTTTACATTATTATTTTTTGTGGTCATACTATTTGATCGTCAATTTTTCCCAGTTCGGATGCAAGTCGTTATAGGAATATCTTCATCAGAGCCGCTCAGCTCAGTACCACAGGAAACAAAATTAGCGCCGCTACTCTTCATAATCCTGACATAGATCATTACCAGAAACAGCACAGTAACAGCCGATGACACAAATATCATTAGGAAATAAGAAATCTAGATCTCCACAAGCAGAATGTTTTTGTGCATTATTATTTTTTGCGGTCATACCATTCTCAGCTTTCCCAAGATTCCTGACTAGTGGATTTGGTTATATATATATATATATATATGTGTGTGTGTGTGTGTGTGTGTGGTTTCAAATATTTGCAAAATATTGTTGCGGTCATACTATTCGATCCTCAACTTTGATTAATGTATTCGGTTTGACTTTCTACTCGCCAATTCTCGCGTAGGAGTGTGATTAAATTGTGCTTCGCTCGTGAAAATGAATGTCTGCTTGGGTTGGTAGATAAATGGGCGCCCTAGGTATCCTAGTGGTTAAGACGCTGGAGTGCTGGTTGAGAGATCGAGTCCGGGCGATGACATTGTAATTTCACCGCGCTAGTGCTGGAGCGTAGTGCGGATTCCACGTTACACTGTAGGTCTAAGGTGGAGTGAAATGTTTGATCTTTGTCAAAATGAACAATTCGGTGAGAAGGAAAACCGAGTTAGCTATTATTATTACTATTATAATTTACACTACGGTTAGGCACCAGTTACAAAGAGAATCTATGACCTGAATTTATTGCACATATTCTTCGTATGTATATTTTTTTCTTCTCTCTCTAAAAGGTAAATGAGTTCCAATATACTTCTGAAAATTAAAGTTGTGAATATTATATCCGCATAGAATCAACAAAACTTTCTGTGTGTGTGTGTGTGTGTGTGTGTGTGTTAATTTTGAAAAAAATTTATAATAATAATAATAATATATCTCCATTTTTTTTTATTCATTCATTTCATTTCAATAACAGAGACAATAACTATGAAGATGATACCATGCAAATTACACGTAAAGAAAAATAAGACATATAAACAACGAAGTTAATAAAATATAAAAACATTTATATACAGGGAAAACAATCGCATGGAGAGATGAGACGGAAGCGAGTCTTTGTGTGAAAGTTAGCCTACTACATTCCATTCTGGAACTTTGTGGTCAGCCTTTGCGGTCAGCTCGAAGGTTCACCTGCTTCCAATTTATACATTTTTTCCAGAGATGCTTTCAAAGAAAGGAATGAAAGTAATAAACATTTTAGGTGAAGTTAGTTAAAATAAATATTGTTTTTCTTTTATATATATATATGTATATAAAAGGAGTGTATTGTTATTTTTTTCTGATACAATTTGTTTTTTCATTCACTTCTGACAATATATAGAAAGGATTGTCAAAAGTAAATAGACAGAACGACGTTTAAATAATTAGTTCTTTTGCTGAATAACTTTAAGGAGAAAGTCTGTCATTATTTAATACAATTGTGTGTGTGTATTTCGCCTGAACTATTATTTCGATGATTATACGTTTCGTATTTCTTATAATTTTTTATTTTATTTTTGATTATATACATAATCCATCGTATGTATAGGAGTGTATATTTATCTTCTATATATTTCCAATAAATTGTCTGAATAAACAGAATGATGTAATGGTGGTTTATTTATTTCGGTTTAAATGTATTTCTTTTATTGTTAATATTGGGTTTCGTTTAAATAATTAGTTGTCTTTCAAAAGAACTTTAAGGAGAAAGTCGCTCTTGCTTTTAATAAATAAAAACATTACTTGGCAACTCGTGTGAATTAAGATAAATGGTGGTATCTAGCAATTCACCCTAATAATGTATACCTGAACAATTAAAATAAATGGTGTGTATCTGGTAACCCGCTCCATATATAAATAAGTGACATATGGCAACTCACGATCCTCTATATAACACCTGCTTGGCCCCAGGACGCTCATAATGCGTCGGACTCCGGTGGAATGAAGAACTCTCTCTCCTTCCTTCTTAGGTTAAGGCTTAGGTTAGTTTTCCCTTTGGGGGGGGTGAGGACATCCCACCTCCTCCCCCAAAGACCTCCTCCGTCTCCTTTCTCTTCCTCTCTTGGGTTAAGGCTACCTCTTTGGGGGGGAGGTCATCCTCCCTTCTCCCCCCGAAGCTCCTTCTCCTCTCCCTCCCCTCTCCCCCTTGGCAGCATTGAGTTGTTGCATTACCCTACCCCCTTTGCAACATTGAGTTGTTGCATAACCCCCTCCCCCTTCATTGCATAACCCCCCTTTGTAACATCTTGCAACATTGATCATTATCTCATTGTAACATTCTTACACTCGTCCATTTTGCGCCCATGCTACTGACCTAAAACAACAAATCACCACCCTCACTGAGAAAATATCCACAATGGAAAAATATGTTGAAGATCAGAAGAATGAAAACGAGAAATCTACAGTGAACAAAGACAAGAATCCCAAAAAGATACCTTCTTCCTTGCGGAACCAGGTATCCCTGAGGAGAGCCATAAAGAAAATTCTAATAGTGTAGTCACAGAAGCGCTAATGGATAAACTTCGCTTGAACATTCCTGAACATATCACTACACAGACGCATCGAGTGGGAAGACTCAGCAATGATTATGATAAAAGGCTAATTCAATTTAAGTTTTGTGAACAGCCTTAGAAGTCTGAAATTAGAAGCGGTCTCATACAAATCAATCCCAATATATTCATTAATGAATCACTATGTGAGTACAGTAAAGAAATATATGAAAAGTGCTGAAACTTAAAGAAAAACTCCTAAAGATCTGTTACGTGAGAGAAGCGAGGATCTATATTAGTAGTATAGCCGCAAAAGGTTAGAGTGCAGGAATGTTGCAAGTGATTACGTACTGTTGCAAAGGGGGGGGGGTTGCAAAGGGGGTGGGGTTGTTGCAAAGGGGGGTGCGGGTGTTGCAGAAAAAATAAAAAAAAATAAAAAGAAAAACCCAAAGGGCCCTTTGTTGCCAACCGGGGTTGCAAGGGGCATGCAACTTGGAGGCAGAGTTCTCCCCCAAGCTATTCCCCCCAAAGGGCCAGAAAGGAGAGAAAGGAGGAGAGAAAGGACGAGAGGTGTTCACCTGGCAGGAGCCAGGTGCATATTAAGACTTCAGCCGAGTAGGTGTTGTTTTATAGGCTCCTAATCAGCCAGTTGGCTGAATCAGTCAGGTGGCTGAGCCAAGGGGGGGAGGGGTACACCTGAAGGAGAGAGAGAGAGAGAGAGTAGTTGCCTTTGATTGCAAGGCATGCAACTTGGAGGCGGAGTTCTCCCCCAAGCTATTTTCGTTTACCTAACCTAAGAGGCCTCTAAGGGGTTTTCCCAAAGGGCCAGAAAGAGAAGGACCAGAGGTCCTTGCTCGGCTGGGAGCCGAGCTTGAATGATTCCTTCATCAGCTTCTCGGTCTTTTATAAACCTCTAATCAGCCATGTTGCCAGATAGCGCCATGTATTCAGTTGCTGAGTTGCCAGATAGCGCCATGTATTCCAGATAGCAAAAACCATATATTAATCATCCATTTAAATAGTGTACCACAATATATATTTATATGACGGTAGTTAATCATGAATCCAATTAAATTCTTTTTATTAAATAAATAATTTTTACACACTTAATTTTTATTATAAATATTTAAGTCACGAATAACGAAACGAAATGAAAATTTACGAAACATTTCGAAACACACGCTCCTCATTCCCCCAAATCCCCCCACCCATCTGTACTTGTATATATAATAAACTAATGAATCACTCGCGCTCACAAACCATATAAAATACCACAATATATTTATATAGTTAATCAATTGGAAGATTCAACCATATAAAATACCACAATATATTTATATAGTTAATCAATTGGAAGATTCATTTAAAGTTGAAATTAGCCAAAACACAATCCGCTATAACGGGGTCGGACGACTAATGACATCTTTATATTTTCGAAGAACACCTGCTGGTTGAGAGACCTTCCTTCCAGTCCGCTCTTGATAAGTCTCCCTTCACTCCAAATGAAAAGAAAATTTACGGAAAAAATCAAAACACACGATTGTCATTCCCCAAACCCATCTGTGGATATATATTAGGGTGTGACAGTTGCCCCAACTTTGTCCTACAATGCTGTTCAAAATTGTTGTGTTGCATATTGACATGAAAAATACCCACGTGCAATTGTGTGACGATTCATGCATATTCGAGTGAGCACCAGCAATTTGAAAAATAGCGATTTTGCTTATACGGCATACGCGCCTATATATGAGATTACACAACCATCATAAGGGGTATTAACACAAATCATTTGCCTGTCTTAATTAAAAGCTGTTATCACTAACACAAAAAAGTTAATCATTCTTATTCTCTCATGGTACATTAAGGGGTTTTATCATATATTCACAAGGTATTATTTCTCTAGAGCAAGAAGCCATGATTTCTGTTCGGAAACAGATGATAGTTTGCGCTGATTAGGAACGCGGAGTCTGTCATTTTCAACTACTTGAAGGACTTCTTGAAAGCGCTCCTCATCCCTGGCAACATTAAGAAAGTCATGGCAAAGTTTTACACCACGCTCTGCAGCCTCATTGACGACCTGAAGCTTGTCCACAACCCGTTTCATGTTCAGGTAGTCGTCATGATCCGCCCATTCACTGGCTGGACTGTGGAGAAACTGATAGGGCATGCCTAAAATGGTGAAGAACCGGCTTGAGTCAGGCCCAATTAGGTCCACCAGGGCAGTGCCACTTTCTGGGACAGGGGGAAGATATGGCTTTCCATACCCCCATGATTGAGCCCCACTCTCTTAGTAACTTCAGTGCCTTCATGGCAAAGAAGGGCCTTCCTCATCTCCTCTTTTGTCCTTTCTTGTACTTGGGACGAGAACAAAGCCAGTTGGGCCAACTCCTCAGTTAGGTACCAAGTGTGTCTACCGAGTGCCACACGTGCTTTGTCAACTATTGTGGCGTCATATGGGGCAAATTCAGCCAAGGTTTCGACCAAATTCAAGTCATTCAGTGGCGCACTTGCTGGAACGGGGCAAACAATCCACCATGGGACATAAACAGCGACTGTGAACACAGCAAACCGTTCTAACTTGCTGATTTGACTTTTAGTCACAACCTCGGCTTTGGGAAACTGCTCTTTGATCTGGCCTGACAAAAGAACAATCTTGAGGGTATAGAGCAGTTTAGCCATCCACCTTGCTTTGTGAAGTGCGCCGGGGTAGACCATTGTGAAGTTCACTGGCTCGGATCCTTTAGTTACAAGCAGCAGACAAAGCTCTACCAGCTCCTTGTAGTCGCCACGTGTAAATGGTTGGGCTAGAGATTCACGGAAGAAGTCAGCCATCTCCTGCTGGCGCTCCTGAAACACTCCAGCATTGCGGGGGTAGTAGTATTTCTTTTTTTCATTGTACGCCAGTTGAGAGAAATGGTTCTTGAACCTAGAAATGCAATTATTGGGATTATTGTATTTCGTACTAATCTATAATATTGTTTTAGGGGTATTAAGATTGATATGATCGATCATTTGCTTGGTGTTAGTATATCTTATAAGTCTAATAAAAGAAATTCCACTAAATTTGTTCATTAGATAATAATATTCCTTGTTATTTTGTAAAGCTTATGACTCACCTCTGGAAAACCATTATGTTTGGACTTGAAGAGCAAACACCTCGGAAAATTTGAAAAAAATGTGCTATTTTCACACTTATTTATGAAGTTCATAAGCTGAAATAGCAATACTGGCTGGTACGACGGTGCTAGCTCAAACATGCACCGCTCTCCAAGAAAATTTACAGGGGTGTTTCCTAGATAAATACACAACACTAAAACTTTGAACAGCATTGTAGGACCATTTTTGATTTTTGGAGGGCAACGGTCACACCCTAATATATATATATATATATATATATATATATACATTCAACTGCAAAGAACACGCAGTATAAATAACGTAAAGAACGACGCTTGTATAGGAGATATTCCGCGCAAGACGAGAAAGAGAAAACGGAACAAATGAAAAATGAAGTACCACCTGGGATTTGTTCCGTTTTCTCTTCTCGTCTTGCGCGGAATATCTCCTATACAAGCGTCGTTCTTTACGTTATTTATACTGCGTGTTCTTTGCAGTTGAATGTATATAATGTTACGGCATGCGGGAGGTGCCCCCTTGGGGCATTGGTTTCTGCGAGTATGTAGAAGAATTACGGCATTTGGAAGAGTGGAGTCCATGGTGTAATGGTATCGCGACTGACCGGCAATCGGAAGATCCCGGGTTCGTTTCCCAGGTGGTACTTCATTTTTTCATTTGTTCCGTATTCTCTTTCTCGTCTTGCGCGGAATATCTCCTATACAAGCGTCGTTCTTTACGATATATATAATATATATATAAAGGGTGATTCAGAGAAATGGGACCCAAAAGAAACCCCTGTAACTCTTAAAGTAAAGTCCTTTTATAAAATCATACGCATCATTCGAAAGAGGATAGTTACAAGTTTGTACAGGATTGTATAGGTTTTGACAATACAAGAAAAGATAAGATACAAAACAAAATAAAGTGTTAGTTAAAACTAACCCTTCAAGATGACTGCATGGACTGTGGAACAGCTGCGTTTCATAACTGAGCAATATTATGAGCATGGAAGAAGTGTAGTTTCAGCTCAAAGATCTTTCAAGACAAATTTTCAGATGTCAAAATCACCTTCTAAGAAAGTAATCCGTCGGTGTGTCAGAAATTTTTCCCTAACTGGCAGCATTGGAAAAAGAAAACCAACTGGAAGAGTGCGCACAGCAAGGATAGACGAGATCATTAACAGAACTCATGAAATTGTACAGGATAATCCTAACATAAGCATCAGACGTGCTTCTCAGCTGTTAGGAGTTGGATATGGAACAACTCACCGTATATTCAAGCAAAATTTAATGCTCTTTCCATATAAAATTCAAACAGTGCAACAACTAAACGATGGAGATTTCGCACGAAGACGACAATTCTGTGAATGGATCCAACAGAAGGTAAATGACACCACCAATTTTCTAGCAACTTTGATTATGTCAGACGAAGCCCATTTTCACTTGAATGGAACTCTAAACAAACAAAATTGTCGTTTCTGGGCAACAGAAAATCCATTGAATATTACCGAAGTCCCGTTGCATAGTCAGCGTGTAACTGTTTGGTGTGGTCTTACTGCATCTCAGATCATAGGGCCGTACTTTTTCGAGGATTCACCGGAAACACGGTCACTGTAAATGGTGATCGCTACGAAAAAATGTTGACCGATTTCCTTATTCCTAAATTAAGAGATCTTTGTCTAGAAAACCACTGGTTCCAACAAGACGGAGCTACCTGCCATACCACGAGGAACTGCATGGCAGTTTTGCGTCAAACGTTTCCAGGCGAGTTAATCTCAAGATTTGGAGACGTTGAATGGCCCACAAGGTCTCCGGATTTTTCTCCCTTAGATTATTATCTCTGGGGATATTTAAAGAGTAGGGTCTACAGAAATAACCCAACGACCTTGCAAGAAATGAAGGCCGCCATCACAAATGAGATACAGTCCATACCACCGCATACTCTTGCAAAAGTGATGCAGAACTTACAAGCGAGAACACTGGAATGCCTGGCAACTAATGGAGCACATTTGAAAGGAGTCATTTTAAAAAAATAAATATTTCATAATAAACTTGTAACTCTACTCTTTCGAATGATATATAGTTTTTATGAAAGGAATTAAATATTAAGAATATTTGGCTTTTTTTTATGGGTCCCATTTATCTGGATCACCCAGTATAATAAACGAATAAACAACTCGTGCACACACACAAACACACACACACACACACACACACGCACACGAAGTAAGGCAGAAAATAGGTCAATTCGAATCGTCTCCCTAGAGACCTTTTTGGACGAGGGTTAATCCTTCTTCAAACTATTCGAGCAAAAAACACCGCTCACTCCGTTTCTTATTATCATCATCATTATTATTTCTACAATGAAAATATTTTATATTTACGCGTAACTTAGACCCACAGTTTAATGTGGAAACGGAACGCTCTTTTAAAAATATAATTAGAGGAACTTTCACGAGTGAGTGGTTAATTATTCAATATAAGAAGTTAATCATTAAGCATTGTTTCACGAGGAAAGGATTTCTGCAAGTGTCTATAATTTGATTTTATATATACAGTGCCCGCGAAAAGTATCCGATCACCCTTGAAATTTGTATTTTTTACATAAAAAACAATGTTTAAATGTATACTAACCTTATATTAGTATTTTGTCATCTGTCCTTTGGTTTGGATGACTTGTTCTAGACGTTTTGGCATGGATTTAATCAAGTTTTGACAAACTTCCACTGATATTTCCTTGCACCATACCTTTTTGATGGCTTCTTGTAATTTTTCGACTGAGCCAGTGTCGTGGCATTCAACCTTATTTTTTATTATTAGCCACATATTTTCTATCGGATTGAGATCTGGACTATTACCAGGCCAATCCAAAATATTAAATTTATTGTCAGTAATCCATTTTGTCACTATTTTGGCCCTGTGACATGGTGCACCATCTTGCATGTATGTTTTTGTCCTTTGGATTGCCATTGCCATTGGAAGTTTATCCTGTAGCATTGCTAAATACCGTGCACCATTCATAGTTGTGTTCTTCGGAAGAAAATATAGGTTTCCACGCCCATAGTAACCGAAACAACCACAAACCATCACACTTGGAGTGTTTCATTGTCTTTAGGGTGTATTTAGGGTCCATCCTATTTGAGCCAATGGGCCGGCGAACCTTTTTTGGACAACTTCTGAATGTCAAAATGTCGACTCATCACTAAATAAAACCTTCTTCCAGTCATCAACAGTCCAATGAATATATTTTTTACAAAATGCGACACGTTTTTTACGCATTTTTTCATTAATGAACGGTTTCTTAGCAGCATGGCGAGATGGTAATCCGAGTTCTTTTTGGAGCCGCTCCTGGATAGTTCGTTCAGAAACACCAGATAACAAATTATTCATATTAAATTTTATTTCTTTCGCAGTTATTGTTGGGTTTTTCAATACTAAACGTTTCATAAGTTTGTCTGTTCGTGAATTTGTTTTTCTCGGTCTGCCAGATCGTTTTTAGGGACTGGCGTGGTTAGGCCGGCATTGTTCTTAGCCCGTGAAACCCATAAATTAACGGTACTTTGGGATATGTTTAATTCCTTAGCTATCTGTCTCTGTGATTTCCCACATGTATGCAAAGCAACAATAGCACCTCGACAATCACTCTTAAGTTGTTTTTTAGCACACATTATATATAAATTTTATTACACCACTTTCTGTAAAAAATAACAAAATATCAATAAATTTACACAAACAGTGAAATCTGACAACTTTGAGACACAGCCACCCGCAACGAAGGCTACCAGAACACTAATTTGAGAATGCGTTGGATAGCTCTCATATCAGCGAGCAACCTCAAAGTTACCAGATGTCGCTAGAACAAATAGAAAGTGAATTATGTGTCTCTGAATATCAAGGGAAAATATTGTATTTTCTTGAGTGATCGGATACTTTTCGCGGGCACTGTATATATCGAGGGTCGTTGCTTACTCTTCCACATTTCAACATAACAGGATTATTGAACCGGATTTAAAATAACAGGTTCATTTGATCCGAGACAGTAGTATGACCGAAAAGCATGCGTGATTTTCTCTTTAATAATAATAATAACAACTAGTTCGAAGAGTGACAACGGTTCAAGTTTTCACTCCACCTTAGACCCACAGTTTAACGTGCAAACCGAATGCTCTTTTAAAAATATAATTAGAATATATTTACAATTTCTTTATTATAAAATGTGGAACATGCAGCCTTCAGTGAACAGCTGTTCTGTGGATCGAAATACATCTCGTCAGGGAGTCGTTGCTTACTCTTCCACACTTCAACATAACAGGATTATTGAACCGGATTTAAAATAAGAGGATCATTTGATCCGAGGCAGTAGTATGACCGAGCGGAAACCGAATGCTCTTTTAAAAATATAATTAGGATATATTTATAATTTCTTTATTATAAAATGTGGAACATGCAGCCTTCAGTGAACAGCTGTTCTGTGGATCGAAATACATCTCGTCAGGGAGTCGTTGCTTACTCTTCCACATTTCAACATAACAGGATTATTGAACCTGATTTAAAATAACAGGATCATTTGATCCGAGTCAGTAGTATGACCGAAAAACATCGTAATGCACGATTTTTTCAATGTAGCAATAATAACTATCCCTTTCTCGCCGAATTGGTAAGCTTTTCACCCAACCTTAGACCTCCAGTTTAACGTGGATTCAGAAATACATCTCGTCGATGGGGGTCGTTGCTTACTCTTCCACATTTCAACATAATAGGATTATTGAACCGGATTTAAAATAACAGGATTATTTGATCCGAGGCAGTAGTATGACCGAAAAGCATGTTAATACATGATTTTCTCTTTAATAATAATAATAACAACTAGCTCTTCCCCGAAGAGTGCCAACGGTTAAGGTTTTCACTCCGCCTTAGACCCACAGCCGCACTGAGATGTTTCCGCTCTGCTGTGGGGTTAAATGGGTATTTACGCTAGATTATTGAACCGGATTAAAAATAAAAGGTTCATTTGATCCGGAGCAGTAGTATGACCGAAAAGCATGTTAATTCATGATTTTCTCTTTAATAATAATAATAACAACTAGCTCTTCCCCGAAGAGTCCCATCGGTTAAGGTTTTCACTCCACCTTAGACCCACAGTTTAACGTGGAAACCGAATGCTCTTTTAAAAATATAATTAGGATATATTTATAATTTCTTCATTATAAAATGTGGAACATGCAGTCTTCAGTGAACAGCTGTTCTGTGGATTCAGAAATACACCTCGTCGATTGCTCACTATTTCATCGAGATAATTAAAGCTCATATACAGGACCTGCATTGTCTATAAGATCTGCGGGAAACTGAGTAAATGGAAATATTATTTTCTCGTAAACTATGGGGGATAGAAAAATTCTGAAACCGGAATCAGCATCAAAAGTTCTATAAGAAACACCAAATAGTTTTCAAGAAATGTCCCCTATTGCAATTATCTCTTTCTCGCCGAATTGGAAAGGTTTTCACTCCGCCTTAGACCCAGTTTAACGTGGATTCAGAAATACATCTCGCAGGGAATGATTGCTCACATTTCATCGAGATAATTAAAGCTCATATACAGGACCTGCATTGTCTCTAAGATCTGTGGGCGTGGAGCCTTCAGAAGAGGTGCCAGATACCATTGTATACATTATCATGGAGATCTGCCAGATACCATTGCTCAGCTACACAGTTGCCAGATTGTACCATTTATTTTCTTAAAAGTTGGTTTAGAATTCCGCTAGTAGGTTTAGAAGGCGTAACATGATTAATTAACCAAAAGAATTAAGTAAAACATCATTGCATCATTCTGTTTATTATAAATATATAGAAAATAAATATACATTTGAATGATAATAGAAATGAGGAATATGCATATATCCGTCAATATAACAGTACAGGAGAAATACACACACACACACACACACACAATTATGGAGATATATAGAAATAAATATACATTTTTTCAATAATAATAGAATATGCATATAATCATAACACACAGGAGAAATATCACACAAATATATAAATACATTTCACTTTTTTTTCAAAATACTAAACTCGCACTTAATCGAGTTTACAATTACATCATTATTGCTCTGCATTACGCAGTATATGCGGTTTAATAATATTTCACCGCTTTAAGTATAGGGAAACCTGTACTCGATATGAAGGGCTTTCATATCGTTCAGTACTATTTTTGTTCCCACTTTACAACCGGTTGGTAAGTCATCTTTAAATACGTCTAGAATACAATCAAAAGCACGCACAAAGAGTTCATCGTTAGCTACATTATTAAACACAAGTTTATAAACACGCTTTTCCAATCGAGGGTTTATTTCTACCGACCCGAGCTTTTCAATCGTGAACTCGTCTTCACTCAACATAGCGGCAATTGAAATAATCTTCTAAATCGTTACGACAACTGCGCGTTATATAAAGAAATAGTTCTTCAGGGTGAACGTGTAGGTGAGCTCAGCCTTGTACCGATCAATTGCTTTGTACCAAAGTTCATGGTATTTCAAAGAGTCTAAACTTTTTAAATAAACGTCCAGCTCTAGACCATTCTCACCTTGTTCAGCCCTACACTCGGTAAACCCATCGAGCAGAGCGGTGTATGCGTATTCAAGTACTGTATCAAAATAAAGCATATCCGTAACACGCGCGTCTAATATAGGTTTCAGCTTGCGGAATCCGACGATTTCAAACATTCTGTCGAGGATGAAACGGTGTCGCGTAGGAACAAGAGCGTTATTATCAGAAGCATTCTTCCACATCAGCCGTATATCAATGCACGGCCGATCGTTATTTATACACAACGTACATACAACGGCGTATGAGGGTGCGTCACTAATCTGCTCTCTTCTTGTACCTACGTTAGCAGGTATTTTATAACGATCTTCACTCCACTTCTCAACTATCACGAAGATTCTATTCATCTCCTCGACACTTAAATAAACCCGTTTGTTTGTTTGTCTACATTCCGTTTCCAGTACATAGCTAACGGTACCGGATTTACGCCTGAACACGCGCAACGATTTCGTCACGGACACATCGTACGAGGCGTTGAGAATGCTGCTCAAAGGAAGTTCCATCGTATTCGAGGAGCGCACGTCCACTCGGTTCAAGCTCTGAGATAACTATGAGCCGTGTGAGGCACGCAGGTAGGCAGGAACGGTTCGATGGGCGGCTGACTCGATGATACGTGAATGGGCTTGTTCGAACTCGTATGATCCGCGAGTCGCACCATAATCGAATTGTTGTACATATTGGGTAGGTGTTTTTCCGCTACAAGAATTAATTTCGGTTTTATCACTACCAGACTACGCACCAGACAGTTTCCCTCAGGATAATTTTCACGAACTAGGCACATTTTATAATGTTTTACTAAACATCTTCACACTCCGGCGCACTATTTGAGAGGAACATATGCTCATATTTTTCCTTTCTGCCCATCAAACGATACTCGTCTCTAAAGTCTGTTAAAAACTCACGCAGGGCACTAGCCACAACCTCACTACGAACCTCATCATGATATACATTAATATAGTGATAAAAATACTTAAGATTGTCCATGATCACGAGATTCACATTTTCAGTCGTAGGGTATGAGTAATCGACATGGTGTAACATGACGTAATACCGCTTGTCACACCACCCATCCACAAGACTCATTATCCATACCTGCTGCTTCTCTTCTGCACGCGTTGTTTCTTTTACTTCACGGTATATGTGAGACTTTATAAAGTTTAGCTCTACAGCATACTTCAGCACATCGTCTGTGCAACGAAAGCCTTCAACGGTCTCACCAGAACATCCGTAGAGTATTTGTACATCTTGCAACTTCGCACAATCCAATGTGGTTTTAAAAGAGGCATAGGAGGGGGGAATAGGAAGTTTTTCGGTATCCACCACATCCTGGCACTTTGCTGAATACCATTTCATAAACGTTGTACAAGCAATATTAAAGGTAGCCATTTGAATACACGTCTGATCTCCTTTTTTCTTCTACGCTGGCGAATACACGTCTGATCTCAAGGGCTTACTGCAGTCGACTGACCACGCAGGGAATCACAGATAGTAGCATGACTCACGTTGCTGGTCTTACAGTGGGCGGAGCTTAGAACTTTCACCTGTGCACACACACACACACACACACAACAGTGGGCGGAGCTTAGAACTTTCACCTGTGCACACAAAAGGAGAAAGTGAAACGCTAATTGAAACATGATTTTTAATAAACGAGATATTCAAGTTATATATATTTACAAATACGATTTAATAAACGAGATATTCAAGTTATATATATATTTACAAATACGTGTAATAAATAAGTTAACAATAGACACATCAATGATTATATTCAAGACATATATATTTAAAAACACGTGATAAATAAGTTAACAATTGAAATTATGTTAACACAAGAAATAACAGAAAACACAAGAAAAAACAAATGCATAGATTTGGTGATCACAAACAACAGTAACCTAATACTTTAAAGAAAGCATTCTATTAAATACTTTTAGCCTATGTTCACGAATTAATACCGGTTTTAAAATAGATTCGAGACGAAGACCGTCTGGACTGATTTTATAGAAATTCAAGGATTCCAAGTTGATCACGAGAGAAGTTATGTAGTCATCTTCCATGCTGCAAAATCTCGTCGTTTGCCTGTCTGCTCAGAACACCGACAAGAGGTAAGATCGAATCCACATCAACACAAAATTTTAGTCGCTAAAATAACAGCCTGAGTATTGTTCATGTTCTAAATTATCTTTGATTCGTTTTGGTAAAATTGAGTAAACTGCAGCCTTTGTTTCCTGATCAGAAACTCTCCGTCTTTTTCTGGTATGGTGCAAGGTTTCGTTGCAACCATATTCACTGCTCGAGTCTACTTCACAGTCGTTGTCTTCTAATCTAGATTTACACTCTTCACTAATGCATTCAATGGGTGAATAATCATCTTGGTTGATATTATTGACACCACAATCGAGAGGGCTCACTGGGGTAACGGACACTTCAGGTAATGGTGCGGGCGCTTGAGGTGGGTCGGGGACAATCTCCTCAGGTTGCCCTTGTGGCGGGGAAAATATTGTGTGGAGGTAATTATGTGCTGCTTCTAAGTAAACAAAACGGGCTTTATGTAACACAGTGGCAACTAATAATGATTTATGCAAAGATGCACCAGCTCTTCTGGAACGTCTGGATGCAATTTTACCGAGCGATATATTTATCAACTTGTGTGCTTCAAACCCGTTTGGAACGTCAGATATCATGTTCACCACCTAGGAATTGGTCAAGGCACAGAGAGCTAACTAACACGACTCTATCCTCTATTTCCAATCTTGTAATGAGTTAAAGTGAAAGTTTCGCCTGCCTTTATACAATGTCGTTCTGACATCGTTATCAAGCTCCACGCAGGGAATTTCCAGGTAGTAGCATGAATCACGTTGCTGTTCTTTCACCTGTGCACACACAAACACACACACACACACACACACAAGGAGAAAGTGAAAAGTTAATTGATACATGATTTATTTAATAAAAGAAATATTCAAGCTCTATATATATTTACATACACGTGTAATAAATAAGTTAACAATAGGCACATCAAAGATTATATTCAAGGTGTATATATATTTACAAACGTGTGATAAATAAGTTAACAATTGAATTTCTGTGTTAACATAATTTCATTGTTAACTTATTTATTACACATGTTTTTAAATATATATGTCTTGAATATAATCATTGATGTGTCTATTGTTAACTTATTTATTACACGTGTTTGTAAATATATATAGCTTGAATATTTCTTTTATTAAATAAATCATGTTTCAATTAGCGTTTCACTTTCTCCTTTGTGTGTGTGTGTGTGTGTGTGTGTGTGTGTGTGTGTGTGTGTGTGCACAGGTGAAAGAACAGCAACGTGATTCATGCTACTACCTGGAAATTCCCTGCGTGGAGCTTGATAACGATGTCAGAACGACATTGTATAAAGGCAGGCGAAACTTTCACTTTAACTCATTACAAGATTGGAAATAGAGGATAGAGTCGTGTTAGTTAGCTCTCTGTGCCTTGACCAATTCCTAGGTGGTGAACATGATATCTGACGTTCCAAACGGGTTTGAAGCACACAAGTTGATAAATATATCGCTCGGTAAAATTGCATCCAGACGTTCCAGAAGAGCTGGTGCATCTTTGCATAAATCATTATTAGTTGCCACTGTGTTACATAAAGCCCGTTTTGTTTACTTAGAAGCAGCACATAATTACCTCCACACAATATTTTCCCCGCCACAAGGGCAACCTGAGGAGATTGTCCCCGACCCACCTCAAGCGCCCGCACCATTACCTGAAGTGTCCGTTACCCCAGTGAGCCCTCTCGATTGTGGTGTCAATAATATCAACCAAGATGATTATTCACCCATTGAATGCATTAGTGAAGAGTGTAAATCTAGATTAGAAGACAACGACTGTGAAGTAGACTCGAGCAGTGAATATGGTTGCAACGAAACCTTGCACCATACCAGAAAAAGACGGAGAGTTTCTGATCAGGAAACAAAGGCTGCAGTTTACTCAATTTTACCAAAACGAATCAAAGATAATTTAGAACATGAACAATACTCAGGCTGTTATTTTAGCGACTAAAATTTTGTGTTGATGTGGATTCGATCTTACCTCTTGTCGGTGTTCTGAGCAGACAGGCAAACGACGAGATTTTGCAGCATGGAAGATGACTACATAACTTCTCTCGTGATCAACTTGGAATCCTTGAATTTCTATAAAATCAGTCCAGACGGTCTTCGTCTCGAATCTATTTTAAAACCGGTATTAATTCGTGAACATAGGCTAAAAGTATTTAATAGAATGCTTTCTTTAAAGTATTAGGTTACTGTTGTTTGTGATCACCAAATCTATGCATTTGTTTTTTCTTGTGTTTTCTGTTATTTCTTGTGTTAACATAATTTCAATTGTTAACTTATTTATCACGTGTTTTTAAATATATATGTCTTGAATATAATCATTGATGTGTCTATTGTTAACTTATTTATTACACGTATTTGTAAATATATATATAACTTGAATATCTCGTTTATTAAATCGTATTTGTAAATATATATAACTTGAATATCTCGTTTATTAAATAAATCATGTTTCAATTAGCGTTTCACTTTCTCCTTTTGTGTGCACAGGTGAAAGTTCTAAGCTCCGCCCACTGTTGTGTGTGTGTGTGTGTGTGCACAGGTGAAAGTTCTAAGCTCCGCCCACTGTAAGACCAGCAACGTGAGTCATGCTACTATCTGTGATTCCCTGCGTGGTCAGTCGACTGCAGTAAGCCCTTGAGATCAGACGTGTATTCGCCAGCGTAGAAGAAAAAAGGAGATCAGACGTGTATTCAAATGGCTACCTTTAATATTGCTTGTACAACGTTTATGAAATGGTATTCAGCAAAGTGCCAGGATGTGGTGGATACCGAAAAACTTCCTATTCCCCCCTCCTATGCCTCTTTTAAAACCACATTGGATTGTGCGAAGTTGCAAGATGTACAAATACTCTACGGATGTTCTGGTGAGACCGTTGAAGGCTTTCGTTGCACAGACGATGTGCTGAAGTATGCTGTAGAGCTAAACTTTATAAAGTCTCACATATACCGTGAAGTAAAAGAAACAACGCGTGCAGAAGAGAAGCAGCAGGTATGGATAATGAGTCTTGTGGATGGGTGGTGTGACAAGCGGTATTACGTCATGTTACACCATGTCGATTACTCATACCCTACGACTGAAAATGTGAATCTCGTGATCATGGACAATCTTAAGTATTTTTATCACTATATTAATGTATATCATGATGAGGTTCGTAGTGAGGTTGTGGCTAGTGCCCTGCGTGAGTTTTTAACAGACTTTAGAGACGAGTATCGTTTGATGGGCAGAAAGGAAAAATATGAGCATATGTTCCTCTCAAATAGTGCGCCGGAGTGTGAAGATGTTTAGTAAAACATTATAAAATGTGCCTAGTTCGTGAAAATTATCCTGAGGGAAACTGTCTGGTGCGTAGTCTGGTAGTGATAAAACCGAAATTAATTCTTGTAGCGGAAAAACACCTACCCAATATGTACAACAATTCGATTATGGTGCGACTCGCGGATCATACGAGTTCGAACAAGCCCATTCACGTATCATCGAGTCAGCCGCCCATCGAACCGTTCCTGCCTACCTGCGTGCCTCACACGGCTCATAGTTATCTCAGAGCTTGAACCGAGTGGACGTGCGCTCCTCGAATACGATGGAACTTCCTTTGAGCAGCATTCTCAACGCCTCGTACGATGTGTCCGTGACGAAATCGTTGCGCGTGTTCAGGCGTAAATCCGGTACCGTTAGCTATGTACTGGAAACGGAATGTAGACAAACAAACAAACGGGTTTATTTAAGTGTCGAGGAGATGAATAGAATCTTCGTGATAGTTGAGAAGTGGAGTGAAGATCGTTATAAAATACCTGCTAACGTAGGTACAAGAAGAGAGCAGATTAGTGACGCACCCTCATACGCCGTTGTATGTACGTTGTGTATAAATAACGATCGGCTGCATTGATATACGGCTGATGTGGAAGAATGCTTCTGATAATAACGCTCTTGTTCCTACGCGACACCGTTTCATCCTCGACAGAATGTTTGAAATCGTCGGATTCCGCAAGCTGAAACCTATATTAGACGCGCGTGTTACGGATATGCTTTATTTTGATACAGTACTTGAATACGCATACACCGCTCTGCTCGATGGGTTTACCGAGTGTAGGCTGAACAAGGTGAGAATGGTCTAGAGCTGGACGTTTATTTAAAAAGTTTAGACTCTTTGAAATACCATGAACTTTGGTACAAAGCAATTGATCGGTACAAGGCTGAGCTCACCTACACCGTTCACCCTGAAGAACTATTTCTTTATATAACGCGCAGTTGTCGTAACGATTTAGAAGATTATTTCAATTGCCGCTATGTTGAGTGAAGACGAGTTCACGATTGAAAAGCTCGGGTCGGTAGAAATAAACCCTCGATTGGAAAAGCGTGTTTATAAACTTGTGTTTAATAATGTAGCTAACGATGAACTCTTTGTGCGTGCTTTTGATTGTATTCTAGACGTATTTAAAGATGACTTACCAACCGGTTGTAAAGTGGGAACAAAAATAGTACTGAACGATATGAAAGCCCTTCATATCGAGTACAGGTTTCCCTATACTTAAAGCGGTGAAATATTATTAAACCGCATATACTGCGTAATGCAGAGCAATAATGATGTAATTGTAAACTCGATTAAGTGCGAGTTTAGTATTTTGAAAAAAAAGTGAAATGTATTTATATATTTGTGTGATATTTCTCCTGTACTGTTATGATTATATGCATATTTCTATTATTATTGAAAAATGTATTTTATTTCTATATATCTCCATAATTGTGTGTGTGTGTGTGTGTGTGTGTGTGTGTATTTCTCCTGTACTGTTATATTGACGGATTATATGCATATTCCTCATTTCTATTATCATTCAAATGTATATTTATTTTCTATATATTTATAATAAACAGAATGATGCAATGTTGTTTTACTTAATTCTTTTGGTTAATTACATCATGTTACGCCTTCTAAACCTACTAGCGGAATTCTAAACCAACTTTTAAGAAAATAAATGGTACAATCTGGCAACTGTGTACCTGAGCAATGGTATCTGGCAGATCTCCATATAATGTATACAATGGTATCTGGCACCTCTTCTGAAGGCTCCACGCGCCACAGATCTTAGAGACAATGCAGGTCCTGTATATGAGCTTTAATTATCTCGATGAAATAGTGAGCAATCATTCCCTGGCGAGATGTATTTCTGAATCCACGTTAAACTGTGGTCTAAGGTCGGAGTGAAAACTTTCCAATTCGGCGAGAAAGAGATAATTGCAATAGGGACATTTCTTGAAAACTATTTGGTGTTTCTTATAGAACTTTTGATGCTGATTCCGGTTTCAGAATTTTTCTATCCCCCATAGTTTTCGAGAAAATAATATTTCCATTTACTCAGAGTTTCCCGCAGATCTTATAGACAATGCAGATCCTGTATATGAGCTTTAATTATCTCGATGAAATAGTGAGCAATCGACGAGATGTATTTCTGAATCCACAGAACAGCTGTTCACTGAAGACTGCATGTTCCACATTTTATAAAGAAATTATAAATATATCCTAATTATATTTTTAAAAGAGCATTCGTTTTCCACGTTAAACTGTTGGTCTAAGGCGGAGTGAAACCTTAACCCATGGCACTCTTCGGGGAAGAGCTAGTTGTTATTATTATTATTAAAGAGAAAATCATGCATTAACATGCTTTTCGGTCATACTACTGCTCCGGATCAAATGAACCTGTTATTTTAAATCCTGTTCAATAATCTAGCGTAAATACCCATTTAACCCCACAGCAGAGCGGAAACATCTCAGTCTAAGGCGGAGTGAAAACCTTAACCGTTGGCACTCTTCGGGGAAGAGCTAGTTGTTATTATTATTATTAAAGAGAAAATCATGCATTAACATGCTTTTCGGTCATACTACTGCCTTGGATCAAATGATCCTGTTATTTTAAATCCGGTTCAATAATCCTATTATGTTGAAATGTGGAAGAGTAAGCAACGACCTCCATCGACGAGATGTATTTCTGAATCCACGTTAAACTGGAGGTCTAAGGTCGGGTTAAAAGCTTACCAATTCGGCGAGAGAGAGTTAATTATTATTGCTACATAGAAAAAATCGTGCATTACGATGTTTTTCAGTCATACTACTGTCTCGGATCAAATGATCCTGTTATTTTAAATCCGGTTCAATAATCCTATTATGTTGAAATGTGGAAGAGTAAGCAACGACCTCCATCGACGAGATGTATTTCTGAATCCACGTTAAACTGGAGGTCTAAGGTCGGGTTAAAAGCTTACCAATTCGGCGAGAGAGAGTTAATTATTATTGCTACATAGAAAAAATCGTGCATTACGATGTTTTTCAGTCATACTACTGGCTCGGATCAAATGATCCTGTTATTTTAAATCCGGTTCAATAATCCTGTTACGTTGAAATGTGGATGAGTAAGCAACGACCCCCATCGACGAGATGTATTTCTGAATCCACGTTAAACTGGAGGTCTAAGGTCGGGTGAAAAGCTTACCAATTCGGCGAGAAAGATGTAATTATTATTGCTACATAGAAAAAATCGTGCATTACGATGTTTTTCGGTCATACTACTGTCTCGGATCAAATGATCCTGTTATTTTAAATCCGGTTCAATAATCCTGTTATGTTGAAATGTGGAAGAGTAAGCAACGACTCCCTGACGAGATGTATTTCGATCCACAAAACAGCTGTTCACTGAAGGCTGCATGTTCCACATTTTATAATAAAGAAATTGTAAATATATCCTAATTATATTTTTTAAAAGAGCATTCGGTTTCCACGTTAAACTGTGGGTTTAAGGTGGAGTGAAAACTTGAACCGTTGTCACTCTTCGAGCTAGTTGTTATTATTATTATTAAAGAGAAAATCATGCATGCTTTTCGGTCATACTACTGCCTCGGATCAAATGAACCTGTTATTTTAAATCCGGTTCAATAATCCTGTTATGTTGAAATGTGGAAGAGTAAGCAACGACCCTCGATATATATATATAAAATCGAATTATAGACACTTGCAGAAATCCTTTCCTCGTGAAACAATGCTTAATGATTAACTTCTTATATTGAATAATTAACCACTCACTCGTGAAAGTTCCTCTAATTATATTTTTAAAAGAGCGTTCCGTTTCCACATTAAACTGTGGGTCTAAGTTACGCGTAAATATAAAATATTTTCATTGTAGAAATAATAATAATGATGATAATAAGAAAAGGAGTGAGCGGTGTTTTTTGCTCGAATAGTTTGAAGAAGGATTAACCCTCGTCCAAAAAGGTCTCTAGGGAGACGATTCGAATTGACCTAGTTTCTGCCTTTCCTCGTGTGCGTGTGTGTGTGTGTGTGTGTGTGTGTGCACGAGTTGTTTATTCGTTTATTATATATATATATATCCACAGATGGGTTTGGGGAATGACAATCGTGTGTTTTGATTTTTTCCGTAAATTTTCTTTTCATTTGGAGTGAAGGGAGACTTATCAAGCGGACTGGAAGGAAGGTCTCTCAACCAGCAGGTGTTCTTCGAAAATATAAAGATGTCATTAGTCGTCCGACCCCGTTATAGCGGATTGTGTTTTGGCTAATTTCAATTTAAATGAATCTTCCAATTGATTAACTATATAAATATATTGTGGTGTTTTATATGGTTGAATCTTCCCATTGATTAACTATATAAATATATTGTGGTATTTTATATGGTTGAATCTTCCAATTGATTAACTATATAAATATATTGTGGTATTTTATATGGTTTGTGAGCACGAGTGATTCATTAGTTTATTATATATACAAGTACAGATGGGTCGGGGGATTTGGGGGAATGAGGATCGTGTGTTTCGAATTGTTTCGTAAATTTTCATTTCGTTTCGTTATTCGTGACTTAAATATTTATAATAAAAATTAAGTGTGTAAAAATTATTTATTTAATAAACAGAATTTAATTGGATTCATCGATTAACTACCGTCATATAAATATATATTGTGGTACACTATTTAAATGGATGATTAATATATGGTTTTTGCTATCTGGAATACATGGCGCTATCTGGCAAATCAGCAACTGAATACATGGCGCTATCTGGCAACATGGCTGATTAGAGGTTTATAAAAGACCGAGAAGCTGATGAAGGAATCATTCAAGCTCGGCTCCCAGCCGAGCAAGGACCTCTGGTCCTTCTCTTTCTGGTCCTTTGGGAAGACCAATTAGAGGCCTCTTAGGTTAGGTAAACGAAAATAGCTTGGGGGAGAACTCCGCCTCCAAGTTGCATGCCTTGCAATCAAAGGCAACTACTCTCTCTCTCTCTCTCCTTCAGGTGTACCCCTCCCCCCCTTGGCTCAGCCACCTGACTGATTCAGCCAACTGACTGATTCAGCGAATTGGCTGATTAGGAGCCTATAAAACAACGCCTACTCGGCTGAAGTCTTAATATGCACTTGGCTCCTGCCATGTGAACACCTCTCCTCCTTTCTCTCCTTTCTGGCCCTTTGGGGGGAATAGCTTGGGGGAGAACTCCGCCTCCAAGTTGCATGCCCCTTGCAACCCTGGTTGGCTACAAAGGGCTCTTTGGTTTTTTTGTTATTTTTTTTTTATTTATTTATTTATTTATTTGCAACACCCCCCACCCCCCTTTGCAACAGCCCCCACCCCCCTTTGCAACACCCTCACCCCTTTGCAACATTACGTAATCACTTGCAACATTCCTGCACTCTAACCTTTTGCGGTTATACTACTTATGTTCGGAAAAGTGCGGTGGGACAAAAAGTCATTATCTGTATTAAATCTGACTACGATAATTTCCGTCAACACATACAAATAACTGAGCCTTCCGTGTAACACTGGGTTATTTACATAATATTAAGTCTTGCTTTATTATATATTTCATTGTTAATAAACAATTCCATTCCTCATCCTTATTTTCAATATTATTTCGCTGTTATTCATTCTTCCTCTTAATTTTTAACTTTCTTTCTTTTTTCTTTTCCAGATTACCACAAGTATTATTATTAACTTCTATTTTTCTTTTATTAGTTATTATAATTTCCTCTATGATTAACACTTTGCGTAATCAAAGTGATTAAGCAAATTACGTGAATTACACTGAATCAAATCATTGAATCTCAAAATACAATAAATAGCAACTATCTGACAGGATACCTACTCTTAAACGAGCGACACAGTAACGGAAGCATATCTATTTTGAACTTAAATATCAGAAGCCTTCCAAATTATTTTGATGAGTTGACGGCCTATCGAAAATTCTTACACTATAAATTCACGTTTATTATATTGACCGAGACCTGGTTAAATGAAAATAATAAGTTATTTTTTAATATACCGGCTACACGAGCCACCACATATTTAGAAATAATAACAGAGACGGTGGAGTAAGCAGTTTTATAGACACTAATCATAAAAGTAAACGTATTGAACAATTAACAGGCATAAATGATCATTCTGTAAATGTAGCATTTGAGGTGTTTATGAATAACATTTATATTCATTATTCGGTATCTACCGACAACCAAATGATAACTTGCCAACGTTTATTGCAAGCATAGATACGACTTTAGCTTCTAATCACATCAACAATAACTGCACCATTGCGGGAGATTTAAATATCGATCTTGCTAAAATGAACTCTAATAATAATGCTAACTTCTTCTACAATTTCGACACTGCAAATGGCTTTAATTTAACTATAACTAAGCCAACAAGACTGAATAGTACCATAGTAAACTCCGCTTTATTTTACCAAATCTGGGTGCGATCTTCCCTTGACTGTACGTCAGGTATACTCCTATTACATATCACGGACCATCTGCCCACATAACAATGCTAATTAGCCATTTACAAATACAGGAGAAAATTTATCAGAGAAGTATCAAGTTTTGACTGGTTGAGAATAACTGAAAGTATCTGTGAAATAGAAACAAAATTTCAAACATTCTCAAACACAATGATGGATATTTTTAATGCTAATTTTCCTATCAAGTCGAAACTCTTGCCAAAAAATAATTATTACAACTAGTGGATCACTCCAGCCTTCATTGTAACCACAAACCGTAAACATTTTCTCTATAAACTATGGATGAATGATATTATCAATGAACAAAGATACAGTATAAAAATTATTGTAACAAACTAAATTCGCTCTTAAAAACCGCAAAAGCGAACCATTATTGCTTTAAAATTACCAACAAAAATCTAATCCTGAAGGATTGTTGGACACTTCAAAGGTTTTAGTTAACGCCAAAAATTAAAAGATAAATCTCGTATCTTCGTCATCACAGGATGGAATTTCCTACAATGATCCCAAAGATATGGCTAATATTTTTAAATATTTTCTTTTCAAAAATAGGAAATACTGTAGCACGGAGGCAACCATTCCAGAATCAGACAGTCACTACCAACAATATATGCCAAATACAGTCTTCTTTAAACCAAGTCTGCCAAACGAAACCTCAGCCACATTGTAAAACTTAAAAAATAAAAGCGCTGCTATCAATTCAATTCCAGTAAAAATATATAAACTAATATCAGAGGATATAACAACCCCATATATATATTTCAAACGTATAGGAGAGCATACAGTACCCATACCAATACATCATCAAGATTCTTATAGTCAGTGAAATCATTTACTTGTAGCGTAAAAAAGATAGGTGGTTTGATTACATGCTTCACGAACAACAGAAGTATCAGATTGATTAACGAGGAAACTCTGAAGATATTCACAGTATATGAAGAAACTCTGAAGAAAGTTCGCATAAGTAAAGTACCTACCTGATTAGAGTGTAATTAACGAAAGAAAGATTACGAAAGAAATCTTTTATACTGTAACTTGAAGAGCCTAATCATTTTCATTAATCAGTAAAGTAACATAAATATCATCAACTGATGCCGCAAAATAGAAGTCAACATCTTCCTTCCTTGACTAATCATTTTTAAAATTAGAAAGAGCCGTTTTGAGCAGAAAACTGAGATTTGTTTATAAAAAACCTCTGAACAGGTCGCTAGAACAACCTGAAAAAAGTGTTAGCAGCTCACGAGGAAGCTTCTAACAGTGGCTGCATCCTCCAGCGCGGGACACGTCAACGCGAAGAAGAGGCGACGTCAAACCAAAACATCAACGCGCTGGTGGCCAGACTGGCAGTCGACGGCCTGTTGCGTGGCACGGTCAGAGTGCCGATCGGCTCCCGGGGCCGGACCTATTCTCAGCGTGCTATTTTTTCAATTACAGGGAGCAATTGCGTGCTCCCCGAACTACTCTTACTCTCTAGCGACATTAAGACTAATCCAGGCCCCACTACAACTTACACATGTCACCATACACAAAGACATAGACACAATAGCACCATGAGACACATACAGAAGTATAATATTAACATATTACAGTACAACGTAGATGGCCTCACAAACAAAATCATGCAGCTTAGGAAATTCGTACACAAACAAAACATTCACATAGCACTTATACAAGAAACAAAACTAAAACGCACACACAAAACACCCACCATCCCTGACTTCACGGCGATCCGTCAAGATCGTACTGGGGGTAACGGGGGGGACTCATCACTTACATACGTAAAAGCATTAGCTACACTGATGCTACTCAAAACATTACAAACACAATCCAAGCAGATAACACGATAGAAATACAGGCAGTTAACATTAAAACACGCGCAAAACACAACACCACACTAATCAACATTTACATCCCACCAGATAGTTCACCTCAGGTGCCAGCCAATTACAATCCACAGTTACACAATCTGGCCTCTCTCACTAATGTCATCTTAGGAGGAGACTTCAACGCCAAAGACACTAGTTGGTACCTGCACAACCAAAGCAACACCAGAGGCGCCAACATAGCCACACAACTAAACAGCCTCTTCATTCTTAACAATACAGAAGAACATACACACATACCACATCAAGCAGGATACTCAAACTCCTCCCCAGACATAACGTTCTGTTCCCCCTCACTAGCAACACATACACAATGGAGAACAGAAAAACAACTGTCATCAGACCACCTGCCCATCATCATTACAACACATTCTACACTCTGCCCCAACAGCCTTAGGCACACTTACAGAAATTACAAGAGAGCTGATTGGGAACAGTTCAAAATACAGACTGAGGAACAATTCACCACATTAAACAGCACACCCATCATAAACATCAGTACAACACTCAAGACATTTAATCAGATCATCAATAATGCAAACAAATACATACCGAAGCGCAACATTAGGAAATACAACCCAAATTACACTAGAGAAATAGCCCACCTCATAAGGCAACGTAACAACCTCAAACATAGCACACAAACACCACACACAGAAACCATAAAACAGCAGATACAACAGCTCAACACAGAAATAAACAACAAACTCAAAGAAAAACAAACAGAAACATTCAGGGAATTCATAACAACATTAAACCACTCACAGACACATACAGGCTATACAAGACTAT
Organism: Bathynomus jamesi; assembly: GCA_023014485.1. Lineage (NCBI taxonomy): Eukaryota > Metazoa > Arthropoda > Malacostraca > Isopoda > Cirolanidae > Bathynomus > Bathynomus jamesi. The sequence goes on along the minus strand of JAJOZX010002130.1, from coordinate 88,457 downwards.
AAACGGCATTACCCACTCTAACAGCGGCATTCACACCTCACACGCGGCTATCTGTCACAGCCAAAATAATATCCCAACATACACACAACAAGCTAACATTCTAGTTAATCACTACGCAAAGATAAGTCACTTAAACAGACAACAACCAGAAACATGCAGACAGACAAACAGCCAGACACAAGAAAACCTACAGACTCGACACAACCATTACACCATTCAATACAGACCAGACCACCAAGATCATCAAAAACATTAAGAATTCGAAGGCTACTGGACCAGACAACATATCTAACATACACCTTAAACACTTGGGCCCACAAGGAATACTAGCTCTCACAAATATCAGCAAATATTCATACCAACACTGTACTATTCCTGACAAGGTAACAAGGTAACAAGGAAACAAGGTAAAATTATTACACTACTCAAACCAAACAAAAATCCAACAGAACCAGCTTCCTATAGACCCATTACTTTACTATGCACACCTTCCAAAGTAACAGAAAGACTAATCTTACAAATCACCAACCCACACATTCCACTATCGCCTACTCAACATGGATTCAGACCTCACCACTCAACCAAGACCTTACTCACTAACATCACGCAGCACATCATGGATGGCATCAACTCCAGACGACCAGCTCAACGTACACTATTAGCAACAATAGACATTAGTAAAGCATTTGATGCTATCCCACGCTTCCCTCTCATAAACAAAATACTCAACACAAACCTGCACAATGACACCAAAAGGTGGCTGAGCAACTATCTTTCAGGAAGATACTCACATGTCACATTTAATGGCAAGTCATCTAAAAACAAGCTTTTTCCGAACGGGGTCCCTCAAGGCTCTGTTCTCTCACCAACACTGTTCAACTTATACATGCATGACATTCCAACACCCATAGATAACAAGCTTACCTTATCATCATATGCAGATGACATCACTCTAACATCCACCCACAACAACATCGACACCGCTACAAATAACCTACAAACATACATAAACAGTATACAAGACTGGCTCACACACAATAGACTCAAAGTAGCGCCCACAAAATCAACCATCACCTTGCTTACAAGCAACACAAAAGAACACCAGGTAATTCCACAGCTTACACTAAACATCAACATTCCACACACTCACAGGACCAAAATACTTGGGGTCACATACAACACATCATTATCTTTTGCAAACCACATTCAGGATATTAAAAACAAATGTACGTCAAGACTTAACACGCTTAGGGTACTAACAGGCACAAACTTTGGACACCAGCAGGAAACAACATCACTCATATACAGACAATATATTCGCTCAGTTATGGACTATGCTAGCCTGCTGGGCACCCATTATCTCAAACACACACATAAACACCTTACAGACAATACAAAACAACGCACTTCGTATAATTACAGGATGCACTCAAACAACACCAATAGAACACCTGCACACAGAAACAAAAATACTGAAAGTTAGGGAACATTTAGACATGAGGGGAACACAATTCATGGCAGCAATGACAACTAACCCACAACACCCTTGCCACTACATGGACAATCATGCACCGACACCTCGCACCATTAAGGTAACACCAGAGAGACATTATAACCAAATACTCCATTCCATACCACGCCCCACAGACATCACACAGTACAGAAAACACATACACAGACACACCTAACCCACAAAGCACTGACACGACTCGGTCCGAATGCGGTCCTAGGTGCGAAGCCGCCACCCATTAACAGGTCAGAGATCAGCCTGAGCAGATCGGATCGAGTTAACTTAGGACGATTCCGATGTGGACATCACCCCAACTTACTAACATATAAACACAGACTAGACAACTCCATAGACGACACCTGCCACCTGTGCCACGACACACCACAAACAATTGAACACATTATGACAGACTGTATCGCTCTAGCACAACAACGAACACAACACAACATCACTAGTGCGCTGAACCTCTGGTCCACTCCGAAGAGGGCGATCGGTTACCTGCGTGACGCCGGCTTGCTCGATCAGGGTGGGCTGATCGGCTAAACAACAACAACAACCCCACTCACAAGACTTATGAATGACCCAATAGTACAAAGTGTATTCCCTGATTACCTGAATATAACCAGGGTTTGTCCAGTATTCAAATCAGGCAGCTCTGACTCTCTATCCACTTACCGGCCAATCTCCGTATTACTAACTTTAAACAAAAGAGCAATTTGGGTTTAGAGAAGGCCACACCACAGAAGAAGTTATTAACATTGATACGGTCTTACATGATATCTTAATAGATAAATTGAACACATACTGCATAGCATAAGGGCAAACATGCGAAATTGTGTTAATTCATATCTCTCTAATCGTCACATCTCTCTAATCGTTAAAGTAAATAACATTTCATCAGAATATGCTGTATTTCAGTATGCAGACGATACAACACTCACTTCTCCACAACACGATATCAGTTCCCTAATGAACGAAGTGAACAGGCAATTAGATCATGTCTATAAATGGATGTGTGCGAATAAGCTCTTACTGAACTTGACAAAATCATCATATATGATTGTAACTAAAGAAAACTGTAATCGTGCACACTCCATTAATAATTGGAAACACTCCTCTTGCAAAAGTAAATGAAGTTAAAGTTCTTGGCATCAAGTTAGATGACAGATTAAATTTCAAAAGCCACACACAACACATGAAATCGAAAATATCTAGATTTCTCCACATAATATTCAAACTAAAAAAAAATAAATCCTCAAAATGCCCTCTTCACACTGTATTACTCATTTATTCACCCACACTTACAATATGGAATCACACCATACAAAGAGTTATATACAATATCCGCTAGAAGTAATCCATAAAAATGCTTACGAACTCTCTCAAACAATGATAACAGGCAATCTCATACCTCTCCAATGTTCAGAAATTTAAATATTCTGAAACTAAATTACTTTTATAAACTGCCTTAAAACCCCAGTTAGAAGCATTTGTTAGCGTGTCAAAATATTGTAGAATCTTCACTTGAATTCCTTCTTCTGTATTTTAAAATTTTCACTTTATCTTTAAATTTCTTTCCTCCCTCTCAACCTCTTTTCGCTGCTTTGCTTTAAAACTTTCACTTCTCTTTAAATTTTCTTACTTTTTTAACTTTTCTTCTTAATAGACAACCTCGTAGGGACTAGCCGGTCTGTTCCTGTTTGGTGTCCTTTGTATTCCTTTGTATTCTTTGTGTAAGTGAAATTAGTAAAAAATATAATAAAGTTGCATTGAGTTAATTCTCTCATTACGAATGAAAATTGAGATAATTTTCGAAATAAGAGAAAAAGAAGTGGTAAACATTATGGTATGATAATAGAAATAATAGAAAAGAAAAATGGTAAACAATACGGTGGGCAGAACATGTTGAACTAACATTACTAATTAATTTCTATTATTAGTAATTAGAAAGGATGATACAGTCTTAAAGTTATAAAAATACAGATAAAAGAGGCACATTATAAATATGGCGTAATACAAGTAGAATGGAAACTTTTAACATGCAATTTATATAACGTGATTGCACCCAATTTAAGATTGTGAATTTTGCATACATAATAGGCAATTTTCTTTGTTTAATAATATTTAGAAGTTGCAATATATATATATATATATATATTATATATATAATATATATATATATAATTATTTCACGAAAGTAACACGTGAAAAATATTTATGATGAATAAAACCACGAAGGAAAGGAAACACAGAATGGTGCTCAAGCGCTTTCGTCTAATGACATCCTCAGGAACACTGAAGTACATAAAGAGTTACAGCCTATATAGAGGTTACAGAAAAAAAAAAATAATATATATATATATATATATATACAATAAACGGAAAAATAAAAATAAAATTAAAAAAAATAAAGGATTGTGGGAAGAGCATACAAATTTGTAAGGAAAAACTATCGATTTTTAGCACAAGATCAAATGAATTGTTTCCAACCAATGTTATATAAAAAAAATACAAATTTATACTGGAAATCTGCCCGGGTTTTAGCACTCTACCCTTCTTGTTTAAGGTTCGATGTATATAAGAATAAATTGAAAAATAAAAGTTATGAGTAGCATACAAGTTTACTAAAGATTAGCGTTCTACCCTGTTCCTCAGAACAGATTTGATAAGAAGGGTAGAACGCTAAATCTTTGGTAAACTTGTATGCTACTCTAATAACTTTTATTTTTCAATTTATTTTTATATACATCGAACCTTAAACAAGAAGGGTAGAGTGCTAAAACCCGGGCAGATTTCCAGTATAACTTTGTATTTTTTTATAACATTGGTTGGAAACAATTCATTTGATCTTGTGCTAAAAATCGATAGTTTTTCCTTACAAATTTGTATGGTCCTCCCACAATCCTTTATTTTTTTTAATTTTTATTTTTATTTTTCCGTTTATTGTACATATATATATATATTTTTTTTTCTGTAACCTATATATAGGCTGTAACTCTTTATGTACTTCAGTGTTCCTGAGGATGTCATTAGACGAAAGTGTTTGAGCACCATTCTGTGTTTCCTTTCCTTCGTGGTTTTATTCATCATATATATATATATATATATATATATATATATACATTAATAGGAGTTAATAAAGTGTTTCTTTAGTGGTTTGCGAAACGAAATTAATGACTTGTGTAATATTTATAGGTATAGCGTTCCAGATATCTGCCCTTTCGTAGAGAGAGCATTTCCTGCAATTTGCACTGAATAATTTAGTTTTCGTATAAAATCATTCGGTAGCCTTGTATTATGATTATGGTTGGTCTGATTGTGGGTAATCGCCCTGTGAATGGGCGAAGTATAGTTTCTATGTATTATTAGCACATTTTGAACTATGCTGGCTAGCAATCCATTCCACAGATTAACTATACGATTGAAGAAAAAATGTTTAGCTTCATTACAATTAAAATGTTTTACCCACTAATTTCAAACCATAAACGCGAGTTCTATCTACATTCCCGAAGGTGAAATATTTTTTCGCGTCGACATTATCAAAACCTTTACTCATTTTAAAAAACTGGATTAAATCTCCTCGAATTCGCCTTTCTACAAGTGAAAATAGATTGACGTTTCTAAACGGGCATGATTTGTTTCTTGGTCTAGGAATCATCTTAGTAGCCCGCAGTGATGTAGGTCTCGAGATCGGTCTCGGTCTCGAGACCGATCTCGAGACCCAATTTGCAGATCTCGATCTCGATCTCGGTCTCCGCTATTTAGATCTCGGTCTCGATCTCGGTCTCGACAGACGCGGTCTCGGTTTTTCTCCCCGAGACCTTTCGAGACCTCTCGAGACCGTAATGAGAAATACATGTTATTGGCATACTCATGATGGTGGCTTGGTTGAACAGGCACAATTCAGAATGTTTATGAAAGTTTGTAAAAGTAAGGGACTCTAGGTATTCACTAATCAGTCACCCTGTTTTGAGTTGCCACGTTTGTCTTGCGGGAGTGTGTGGGTCTGGATTTTTTTAGGTTAGCGCTACGAAAAAATTTGTCCCCCGCGCCCGTCAGATTAATTTTATTGAAAATGGAAACACTAAATAGAGAATTATTTATATATTATTTATTTATTTATTTATTTATTATTTATATTTATTCATTATACCGGTATATTTTTTATCATTAAAATTCATTATAGATCTCTTTGGGCTCAGTGGATGTTGAATTAATGTCATATATATATATATATATATATATATATATATATATATATATATATATATATATATATATGTATATTATTTAGACCTTATGCTAATTGCCATGCCTCTGTTTATAGTACCGATATGTCAATTTATTTTTCATAGAAATGGTGTTGGAAAAATGCTATACAGGAAACTCAGGCACGGAGAATGAGCAAATACAGAGAGACAGCGCTCATTCTCACAGCAGCGATGAC
>JAJOZX010002130.1:0-80000 GCA_023014485.1 Bathynomus jamesi | reverse complement strand
TTAAGTATGTTAACACAAGAAATGACAGAAAACACAAGAAAAAACAACAGCCTAGATTTGGTATTCACAAACAACAGCAACCTAATTGATAATGTAGAAATATCCCCAACTATAATATCGGATCACAACATTATTGAAATAATAACCAATATAAAAGAAAAGGAAAGGAAAGAACACGAACAGCAGAAAGAAGCAAATTCGAAATTTTTTATTTTCACTCCAAAGCTATAAACTGGGAAGGTGTTGCATCCAGCATGGAAGTAATAGGTTTGAAAACCATTTTCGAGGCCAAGACAACGGAGGAGATGCTAATGACATTAGAGGAGAAGACGCTGGAAATTGTGGAAAGACATGTCCCAAAAATACAACAAAGAGAAAAGAGAAGCAGGTTTGAGAGACAAAAGAGGTCATTGTTCCGAAAGAGAAATAGAGTGACTGCAAAATTAAGTAACTGTAATGATAACATCAGAAAAATATTAAATGATAAACTGCAGAGTATCGATTGCGTCATAGAGGAACTAATTGAGAAGCATACAGAAAAAGAAGAAGACAACGCTGTAGAAGCGATAAAGGTTAACTCAAAGTACTTCTATAATTTTGCAAAAAGGAAATAGAAAAACCATGCGACTATCGGATCTTTGAAAAAGGAAGACAGTGCTTTATCTGATGATCTCACAAAAGTATCTGAAATATTAAGAGCTCAGTACGAATCATCTTTCAGTATCCCAAAAACTGACAAACTGATATGCGATAGAAACGCGTTCTTTGAAGAAGAACCACAAGGGGAAAGTATAACGGATTTCGACTTTACGACGGATGATATTACACAAGCCACAGGGAAACTAAAAATACACTCAGCCGCAGGACCGGATAAATGGAATGCCACACTGATCAAAAACTGCAAGAATGCAATCGCTGAGCCCCTATATTGGATATGGAGACGATCACTAGACACGGGAGAAATATCGGGCATCCTGAAGAGCGTGAACATAGTCCCAATATATAGAGGAGATCGACCCGAGGCCAAAAACTGTAGGCCAGTGTCGCTTACATTTCATCCCACTAAAATATTTGGAAGAATAGTTAGACAGAGAATCTGTGACTTTTTGGAAACTCAGAAAAAATTAAATGATAACCAACACGGGTTTCTGTCAGGCAGATCATGCCTATCACCACTAATGGAACACTGCAACATTTCTGATGCACAGGAAAGTAATGAAAACTATGATGTAATATACACAGACTTGCCAAAGCGTTCGACAAGTGTGACCATGGAATCATAATATCAGGTTGTAACAAAAATTCTGCTCGATTAGAAAACGGACGATGGATAATAGAATAACCTCAAGTTAATGTGTAATAGTTTTAGAAATGTTGCAAAATACACGCGGCGACAGGTTCGATACGGAATGACTTAGGCTAGTGTAGGCTTAGGTTAATGAATATTTTCTCTGGTGACAGGTACAACGCCACCCATACGATATTACAGTAATTGAAAAAACATGGAGCCCACGAAAGAGCATATTTGATGGTCTGAGAAGTTCAGAAATGGAGACTTCAGTCTGAAAGTTTATCGACGAACAGGACGACCAAATGAGTTAGATGAAGAGTTGCTGAAAGCAACAGTGGAGGAAAACCCAATGGTAACTGTAAGAGAACTTAGCCTGCAACTCGGCGTTAGCCATATGACCATTCATCGTCATTTGAAGCTGTTATGAAAAGTAGTGAAAATTGGAAAATGTTGCAAGATGTTATGCAACAAAGGGGGAGGGGGGAATGTAGCAAGAGCAACAAGGGGTTATGTAACTTGGAGGCAGAGTTATCCCCCAAGAGAAAGAGAGAGGAAAAGGAGGGAAAGGAAGAGAGGTGTTCGCCTGGCAGGAGCCAAGCGCATATTAAGACTTCAGCCGAGCGGCCGTTGTCTTAATATGTTCCTAATCAGATATTGGCTTATCTGGCTGAGTTGCCAGATTGCGCTATTTATTTAATTAATGCCTATATTCTGGCTTAATCAGCCAGTTGGCTTATCTGGCTGAGTTGCCAGTTTGCGCTATTTATTTAATTAAAGCATATATTCTGGCTTAATCCGCCAGTTGACTAGGTGTAAATGGCTTGTACAGGTTGAGTTGCCAGATAGCGCTATTTATTTAATTAATGCATATATTCTGGTTTAGAAATCCTCTTTAGAAGCCAGCCAATTGATATAATTAAATACTGTGTACAACCAAAAGAATTAACTAAAACACCATTACATCATTCTGTTTATTTAGGCGAATTAATGGAAATATATAGAAAATAAATATACAATGGAATATATATGATAGAAAATAATAATAGCATACGGACGATGAATGCAGTATATAATAAATATACAATGGAATATATATATGATCAAAAAATAATAATAGCATAAGAAACACGAACGGGAAATATGTAATAAAAAATATACAAAACGTTGTATTATCAATATATTAGTGCAGGAAAAATATATATACAGTTATATTAAATAATTAAATATACTCAAAATAAGATACGAAACGTATAACCAGCTGCATATTAGTACAGGAAATATATATATATATATATATATGTGTGTGTGTGTGTGTACATTTAACTGCAAACACGCAGTTAAATATATGCACAGGGTGTCCCATAAGTCCGGCATCATATGCGAAATTCATATTTTTCTATTTCTACAAACCATAATTCATATTTTTCTCCTTCTACAGGCCATAATGTCTGTGAGCAAGGAAGAACGAATCCAGATAATTCTACTCATAGGAAATCGGAGTCAAAGAGGAGCCGCTGCTGAATTTAACAGACTGCATCCAGACCGCGAGCCAATAACACAGAGTTGTGTTAGCAGACTTCTTGCAAAGTTTAAGGAAACAGGATCCATAGAAGATAAACCACGCAGTGGACCTTCAAGGAGGTCCACTGACGATGATACAGCGACTGCTATCCTGGCGCATTTTAACAGAAGTCCCAATAAGTCTCTTCGGCGATTGTCCGTCGAGACAGGAGTGTCGAAAAGTAGCATCCATCGCATTCTTCAGGCTCACAAATAGCATCCATATAAACTTCAGATCCTACAGAAATTAAGCGAAGATGATCCCGACCGGCGGATGGAATTTTGTGAATGGGCTACGGAATAATATGCTCGGGATGCCAATTTCCCGTCCACCATTCTATTCAGTGACGAGGCTGTTTTTATGGAAATGGTGAGGTAAATCGACAGAAGACCCGCTCCTGGTCTCAAAACAACCCTCACTGGTATACCTCTTCAAAGGAACAAGGTGCATCTCGGGTGATGGTATGGTGTGGCATTTGGAAGGATCGCATCATAGGCCCCCTCTTTTTATCGATGAACATGTCACTGGAGGCACCTACCTACGTATGCTCAAGGAAGAAACATTTCCCAGTGTCTTGAACGAAGAAGGAAATTTTTCAACATGGTTCCAGCAAGACGGCGCTCCTGCACATTACAGCACCCAAGTAAGGGAATACCTGTACCAACAATTCCCTGGTCATTGGATAGAACATCGAGGGCTGTGGAATGGCCAGCTAGAAGCCTGGATCTCACGCCACTAGATTTTTATCTCTGGGGCCACTTGAAAGCGCTGGTATACTGAGAGAAAATTAGGAGTGTTGAACATTTGCGGCAGCGCATTATTGTGGCATGTAACACCATTACTCCTGACACCGTTCACCGTGTACTTGCTGACTGGGTATCACGTCTGAATTTTTGTATTGAAAACAATGGTGGACGTATGGAGCATGTTCTGTAAATAAAAGCTTTTGTTTTGCCTTTTTTTATTATTTTTCCTATGATGCCGGACGTATGGGACACCCTGTATATATATATATATATATATATATATATATATATACACAATTAAATAAATAAATATACATCCTTTATGTTCTAGAGGGTATGTTAAATAATTAAAAATAATAATATACGAAACGTATAATCAATTGCATATTAGTACAGGAAATATATATATATAATATATATGTTAAACACAGACCGTGCATGGAACAAGGAACTCTTCTGGGAAAATTAAATCCACTATAGTCCGAATAAGTAATGGTAAATGACAAATACCATAGTTTTTCTTTTTCATGATGCTAGCCCGACGTCGGGCTAGCATCATGAAAAAGAAAAACTATGGTATTTGTCATTTACCATTACTTATTCGGACTATAGTGGATTTAATTTTCCCAGAAGAGTTCCTTGTTCCATGCACGGTCTGTGTTTAACATATAAATTTCTCAGGGGACCATTCTGAGTTTGTGTATATATATACATATATATATATATACACACACTTAAATAATTAAATACACATCCTTTAAGTTCTACGGCACAAAACGCTAAACTCACACGTAATCGAGTCTATATTCGCATCGTTATTACTTTGTACTACACGGTAAAACCGTCCAAGCAACACTTCACCGTTTAACTTATACGGATGTCTATACTCGACATAAGTGGCTTTCATATCGTTCAATACTATTTTTGTGCCCACTTTACCACAATATCATTACTAAATACAAGTTTATAAACACGCCTTTCCAATCGAGGGTTTTTTCTTACCGTCCCGAGCTTTTCAATCGTGAACTCTTCTTCACTCTGCATAGCGGGAATTGAAATAATCTTCCAAGTCGTAACGACAGCTATTCATTATATAGAGGTACAGCTCTTCGGGGTAAACAGTGTAGGGAAGCTCTGCCCTGTACCGCTCAAGTGCTTTCTATCAAAGTTCAGGATATTTCGAAGAATCTAAACCTTTTAAATATGCGTCCAGCTCTAGACCATTCTCGCCTTGTTCATTCCTACATTAGATAAATCCGTCGAACAGAGCAGTGTATGCGTATTCAAGAACCGTGTCAAAATAATCATATCCGTAACACGAGCGTCTAATATAGGCTTCAGCTTGCGGAATCCAACAATTTCAAACATTCTGTCGAGGATGAAACGGTTTCGCGTAGGGACAAGAACGTTATTATCAGATGCATTCTTCCACATCATTCGTATCATTCGTTATTTATACACAACGTGCAAACAACGGCATATGAGGGGGCGTCACTAATCTGCTCTCTTCTTGTACCTACACCTGCAGGTATTTTATAACGGTCCTCTCCCCACTTCTCAACTATCACGAAGACTATTCATCTCCTCAACACTTAAATAAATAACATTACGTTTACCAGAGTTTGCTTGCCTGCAAATCGTTTCAAGTACATAGTTAATGATGCCGGTTTCATGCCTGAACACGCGCAATGACTTCATCACGGAGACATCGTACGAGGCGTTGAGAATGTTTCTGAAAGGAAGTTCCATCGTATTCGCACGTCCACACGGTTCAAGCTCTGAGATGATATGAGCAACAGGTGAACGGATCGGCTTGACGGGCGGAGTGAGTCACGCTGGTGAAACGTGTACGGGTTTGTTCGAACTCGTGTGTTTCGTGAGGTACACGGGTGGGCGGCTCGCTGGGGGAGCGAGTCACACCATAAACTGCTGAAGCGTTTATAGGCTTGTTCGAACACTTGTGCCCTTGGACAAACAGAATTTTCCGCTACATGAAACAATACTGGCTTTAATGTTCTATCACTCACCAGACGTTCATTTCCACAAACTAAACGTCTTCACAATCCGGTGCACTATTTGAGAGAAACATATGCCCATATTTATCCTTTTTGTTTAACAAGCGATACTCGTCTCTAAGGTCTGTTAAAAACTCACACAGCCAATTAGCCACAACCTCACTACAAACCTCGTCATGATATATATTAATATAGTGGTAAAAATACTTAAGATTCTCCATGATGACAAGATTTACATTCTCAACCGTAGGGTACGAGTAGTCGGTATGGTGTAACATGACATAATATCGCTTGTCATACCACTCATCAACAAGACTCACTATCCATAACCGTTGCTTATCTTCTGAACGTGTTGCTTCTTCTACTTCGCGGTATATGTGAGCCTTTATAAAGGTTAGGTCTACAACATACTTCAATACATCGTTTGTACTACGAAATCCTACAATGCTCGCCAAATACCCGTAGAGTATTTGAACATCTTGGTCCTTCGCGCGCTCAATGTAGCCTTAAAAGTATCAAAGGAGGGGAATAGGGAGTTTTTCAGTATCCACCACATCTTGGCACTTTGCCGAATACACTTCATAAACGTTGAACACGCAATATTAAAGGTAGCCATTACTATTTTTTCTACGCGGGAGAATACACGTCTGAGTCAAGGGTATGCAGAGGTCAACTGAGCACGCAGGGATAGAGATATGCTCAGGTAGTGGCAGGACTCACGTTGCGATCTTACAGTGGGCGGAGCTTAGCTTTTTACTGTACACACACACACACACACGCACGCACGCAAAGGAGAAAATGAAACCTTAATTGAAACAAATATACGTGATAAATAAACATATCAATACACATATATATAAATACAACAAGGATTAAGGTAGCAAAGGGTACGTATCATGGTACCAGGCACCTGGTAACGTTTCCTATAGGTGTTACGGCACACCTTCGTGCCCCTAAGTTCCTTCACACCCCCAGTTCTGCGCCCGAAAATTGTGGTCCTACAGTCAGTTGGGGCGGCTGGTCACCCTCATCTTCCAAGCACATAGATCCTTCAACGAGTCAAAGTTAACGACTCGCGGTTCGCATGGTTAAGCGTGATACCCTTAGCCTTCACGATATACTTTCATATCCCCCCCACCCTCACCCCCCATAGGTTTTTGGCCCTGTTGACACAAACGAGTCTGCGTATGCACCATCACCATACCATCTCATCTCATTTGATCTCGTCAGTTAGCTCTCCCAATAGCGGGCATGTATTCACCTTCCCTCGATGTGAATATCACGCTATCTGTGTCAGCGTACAACACCCTCCGTCCAAGAGAGTGCAATAGGCCCCAAAGTTTGATTCGGGCGTAGGCCGTTGTGAAACTGGCTACAGGTATGTTTGTAACCCGTGAGGTATCTGTGGCCAGCTCGGTGATGTACTTTATTATGTATTACCTACATTCACGATCTCCATAACCTCTTTATCGGGAGCGTTGGCATAATCCCAGACTTCACTATAACTTTGTGCCAAATGGACGTTCCCTTTGCCGGTATTCTGTGCAAACTTTCCCAAAGACTGTTTAGACACAACTTTGCACTAAAGCGCTTGCCAGGATTCTTAACAATTTGGGATTGGTCAAGCTGTATACCTTCATGGGCACGGTAACGCTGAATATAAGCCGTTTTTTCATCTTCGGTATCAACCCCTCGCGGATATCCTGACGCCTCAACCTTATCCTTCAAAAAAGCGTTTATATATGGTGTGAAAAGGTTGGGTAGCTTCTGAAACCTCCACACCTCATGTATCTTCATTATTCTATACCCATGGCGAACGGCTAGGGCCAGCTCAGGGCTTGTATACACCTCTGATCTTACGCTGGTGGTTGTATGGTCACACACCGTTGTTCTCTTCTGCGCACTTCACGCACAGGGGAAACATGAGCTTGTGATCTATAACGACGGGTAAGATCGGCATCCATAAATCGCGAGGGGGGAGACACGTCTACGAAAGAGAGTCCAAAGTAGCGCTCATTCAAGTTAGCTGAAAACTCCTCGATGGTTGGTATGGTGGGACCCACCATTTTTTCAGGTGCACCTACGGGGTACGGATTGTTCTTCATCACGTAGGGGTATAAAGAACAGAAGTCGTAGTAATGGAGTTTCACACCCTCCGTAGGCGGAAAGTATAGCTTGAAGGGATTTGTACGCCCTCCGAACAAGCTATCACCGCATTTGAGAGGATCCAGCACCATTGAACGTTTGATCGTGTTTATTTCTTCACGGTACTGTCCATCTGTTTCCATCCGTGCATCATACTCATGCTCCCACAAGACTTTGTGAGTGAACTGGGAGCCTATAAGTTGATCGCGGGTGCGGGTCCACGCAAGACTGTCGGCAGGAGATCTACCGTGGATATCTCCTACGATTCCACACTCAGGACGGGGGCATCCGTGCCACCAGCAACCGTTAAAGGAGTACACAGTCTTCTCACCAGTGGCACGGTTTTCACTTAGACCATCAACCCAAAAACACGACCATTAACCTTAATGGGTACTTCACCCGTGTTGCGGGCATGCTTTATGTATACACCTGTCTGCTGCTGTAGGTGTATGAGCCAGTGAATAGCCTTATGCCCATAACTGCTGGGATTGTTTCTGTGGATAATGGCTAAGGTGTCTTTAGGCATGAAGTTACTCTTGAACACCGTAAAACATAATGAGGCAAATGTGGTTGCGACTTTCAACGGATCGCATTTGAAACGACCTATGTACATCCTTCTAAAGGCCTGGAAACATACTCGAAGCACGCGCACATCATTCACGCAATAACGCTGACATTCATCAGCTATATTATAAGGATTACATTCATTAAAACTGTTGTAGTATCGGTCAAAATATTCACGTTCATCTGTACTCATACATTCATAGTTAAAGTAATATTTGGCTGTAGGTAGTCCTACGTAATTTAAAGTTTCGCTAGTGAGGAATGTGTAAGGGAAATATCCTTTTGAAACTTCAGCGGCTACGCCCATCACCTTGGGTAGCTTTGCTAATTTGCAAGGTGTGAATAATAAAGTGTCTTTAAACTGTACATTACCTCTTATTTGCATCTGTATTAGTTTGTTGCCTCTTTTCAAGGGATCACCTGTAAATATCTCCGATGACTCGTGCTCAAGCAACGACTTATAAAGGAACTGTGTGTCAAATTTTGCCCCGTTATGGGCTAGAATATACAGTCATTTTTTTTAACTTGTCCGCTAACTTGACAATATTGGACACAGATTTTCACAGGGCTATCGTGGGCATTCGTTTTAAAAACGTTTGTCCGTTTACCACATTCGTGACACTCATCACACTCGCTCTCCATACACCCATAACAGATAGTCTGGCTTACAAGTAAATGTGGAATAACCTCTTTGGTTTCAGCATTCGTATATGTTTCTATATCGTAGTACACAGTTATACAAGGGCTGTTTTTAGGCTTGGCGTCTTTCATATAACATACATGCTTCACTCCAACCGCCTTATATTTCTCATGGCATGTAGAACAGTGAATTTATGTTTGAAATTCCCCCAATTATCGATCATATGAAACATACCACATTCACAGATTTTCATTTTCCTATACGTGCCAATTGATTTATGGAGCTGAAAACAGTTATTATTGAAAAATGTACGTCTACACACATCACAATCCCTCTCTCAGCTTCAACTACACGGCTTTCACATTTGGAGCTTTTACACTGCTCACATACCATGTGGCAATCTTTACAATGTTTCACTATATCATCCGCAAACTCGATACACCCTTACACAAATCATGATGTCGTCCATATTTTGACTTTTATCATAACTCGCGTAAAGGTCCCTTATATTACGGATGGGTAGATAGGTTGTTCCTGACAGCCCTAAAATAAGTAGGGGTCATATACGATCTCTCACACTGCTTTTAAAAATATACACAGTCCTACGACGATCATCCATTCCAAATACTACTATACGAGCATTCATTTCCTGTTCTACCCTTCTCAGCTCTTTAGGACCCACATTACAGTCAAATTCAAGTTTACAGTCTACAGCTAGTTTACGGGCACGCTCCACTACCGTAGGCAACCAAATGTTTTTGACCCATGTATTTAGTACAGTAAACATACGGGCCAAGACTACTGCTATAAAGCCGCAACCACGATCGGCGTTTATATGCCGTCTATAAATAGCCTGAGAATTGAAGTTAAGAGTATAAGGTGTGGCACTATGACCCGCAACACGGAATACACGGTCAATATTTACCGTGAAGTTGTCCATATTGAAGGCTATACTACTTTGAGAGGCCTGCATTATACGGCCTAATATATACTCTATATCTTCAGCTGCCAACCGTCTGAACGGTATTACTACCAAAAATCATCTACATCTCCGTCATCTGACCCGAATCCGAAGGACAACCTCGTCCTGACTTCGCGTTCGTCGCGGTTCTGAAGGGCAAACTCTACAATACGTTCAACTATGCGCCGTAGTCCGTGTTCAACACCATTGCTATACATGGATCTAGGATCAACCTGAATATACCGATTTCTAGTCAAGGCCGGGGTGGGTAGCGGTGCGCACCAACTCGAATGTTATGCCATCCTCAACAGAACGAGAAGCTGTTGGAGGATGTACCCGGAATTGAATAAGGGGGTATATTTGAGGAAGGTACTATTGTGGGGGTTGTGTCGTAAGACGTAGAAGGTTGGGCTCTATTACTGGGGTCTAACAACCGGAGCAATCCTGGCACGCTTTATACCTGACGTGGAGGGTTCTTCATCATGCTCCGCTTTGAACTGGCGCGTGCTACAGGTGTCGCTGGTGAGGGCTCGTTGGCGGGGAAGGTTCTGTAGCTGCACGGTCAACGGGTTCGTCTGTGATATCGATGATGGGGTGCTGTACATCGTCGTCATTCACGGTTCTGTGGAAGAAGAAAACAAAATATAAGGAGCAGCACTCAAAATTTGTAATATTTTGTAAATGACCCACTTAGGGTGTGACGTGTTAGAGATGGAATCTGTAGAAAAATTCAGGTTCACAAGCCCTCACATGTATTATATCTGGCCCTACAGGATGTGGAAAAACTGTATTTATGCTTAAAATCATTAAAGATAAGGGAGATGTTCTCAAAATTTGTGCATAAAGTATATGGTGCTATTCGACGTATCAGTCAGTGTTCAACGAGTACCAAGATGAAATTTGTTCCACAAGGGGTCTATGACGTTAATTCGTTAAAGGTAATGACATACAGTTAGTAATTGACGATCTCATGTTGGAAATGGATAAAACGTTTGCCGAGACATTTACAGTGTTCTCCCACATCTTAACATAAGCGTATTCTTCATCAACCAGAATCTATTTTTCAAAAATAGATACATGCGCGATGTGTCGCTAAATACACAATATCTAGTCTTATTCGCACAACGTAGAGATGTGTCACAAATTGGGGTATTAGCCAATCAAATGTTCCCGAATCAGCGTAAGGAGTTTTTGGAGGTTTATAAAGAGGCCACAAACCAGCGTTATGGATATTTGCTTTGTGACCTTCACCCGCGAAACACGTTTAGGTGCTTCTAAGAACGAATATATTCCCAAGCGAACCTGAAACGGTGTATATTCCAGAATGACAAATAGGCTAAGAAATACCGTGAATTAATAAAAATCTATCAACGATTGCCCCGGCACTGCAACAGATGTTTGTTAAAAATATCGACTCTGACTTTTTAAAATGCATCTGTGAAATCTGTCTTAATGTTATAAAATGTAATGTGCCAATGAAACCCCTCAGAAGGCTCGCTTACGTCGTTACAAGAACATAATACGAGCGCTCGCTCATAAAAGTCAAACTGTGGGGAAGAAAGCGAATTATTGTACAAAGAGGAGGATCATTCCGACCCATCTTATTTTCAGTTTTGGGTCCTTTACTGATAGATTAATACAATGAAGAAGTGGTTGTGATTCCGCACGAGGTGTATGCTTCATTGCAAAGTTCAAAGATTCCAGACACGGCTCTAGAACCCCGTAAAAGTAGGCTTAAAAGAATGGAAAACGAGTTGGTAGCCCTATTAAACAGTGAAAAGTCACCTGATGAGAAAAGATCCCCGTGGTTATTAGGCACAGCGCGAGTATTGCTGAGCATGGCGATACAAGACCTGACCCCGACGTTAGAGACGACCAGCCAAAGAACAACGGAACACAACACATCGAGCATGTGCTAAAAAACAGCCTCCCACATACATTGAGGAATAAATGCTTAAGTCTTTATAATCTATTGAGTGAGGACCCCATCCAGAGATGGGCAAGATCACAACTTTGGTGATCTTGAAGATCAAGATCAGATCACCAGAAAAATGTGATCTTGAAGATCAAGATCAGATCACCAGAAAAATGTGATCTTGAAGATCCAGATCAAGATCGTGATCTTGAAGATCACTTTTCAAGATCACTTGATCACTTTTATATGAATTGAAAAAAGTTGTACTCTTGTAGAGTAAACAAAAACAAATTATTTTGTTAATCACTCCTGAAAAGTATCACTCCTAATACTCCCCTGAGGGCTGAGGCAATACAAGCATCGCATCCTACCCATGTCACCTGATCTAAACCACGGGGATTGACGATTCCCCTTTCAGTTTTTCAGGTGGTAAACTTAAAACTTAGTATTATCATAACTTATCAGCAAAGAAAAAATTATTAAATGACCTACATATAGTTTTTAGTTCTATTTTTCTCAATTCTCATTTCACCAGGTCCATAACCCATATCAATGAATGGTCAGCATATATAAGTAAACATTTTTTACATAGAATTTAATTTTACAGTTTTACTGCAGTACGCAATTACTGACAATATAAGGGTAAAAACCGCAAGTTAAGAGTGTTAATTTAATGTTCAACCGCTGTAAACATTTGCTTTCAGCAAAACCAATTGTTCAAAGTTACCATCCGAGAGACGACTTCGTTTGGGCTATGAACCATGCCAGCAAACGAAAACAACCGTTCCACTGGTGCAGAGGAAGGTAGCGTGGTGTTATACCTCTTGAAGATCTTCTTTATAGCAGGATACCTATCTAAAGAGTCGAGTGCCTTACTGGTGTCCTGCAAATAATTGAGGACTTCCAAGTCTTCCTTGTTGTTAGGAGCAGAGAATGAGCCGTCCATAGTTCTGAAGAAATCGTCTTCAGATGATGAGTCTGAGTTCACCGAACTATTACCACTGCTGTCAGAATTACAATTTCTTACAGCCATTTGCAGCTTGTCTTTTACTTGAGACTTGATTGCTTCATGATCGCCGAAATTAGGCCCTTGCAACAATGATATCCATCTAAGTTTGAAATACGGATGAGATACTGAGGCCAAAACGGCATCAGTTACCTCGGGGCTCAACGACAAAATGAAAATGACCAAATCTGGCATTGAAGCCAGAGACGACTGCTGCCAGTAATGGCATGCAGTGTCTCAAGCGCAGGTCGTTTGGTTGGATAGGCTCCAATCTTGCGAGGGCATCTTGAGTCACTAGGACTGTTGGAAGAAGACAACCGTAGTAGCATTCTTTCTCTGCCTGTAATTTGTTGAGGGCTGCTGCAATTGGTTTTAGAACAGACAAATATTCTGAAATAAATTCCAATTCATTGTCTTTGAGGATGGGTAGATTCAGTTCTTCAAGAGCTACATTCACGTCGTTCTTATGTTTATATATTTGGCTTAATGAGTCGTACATTGAGTTCCATCGGGTGACGCATGGGTACCTAAATTGGACGCCAGTTATTTCCTGTATTTTTTCTGCTGACTTGGGTTTACCAGCAGCATTCCACAGCGCCGAACATTTTCCCATTGCAGAATGCTTTATCTTCTTTAGTCCAGGTGAATTCAGTCCTTTATCTGCATCAGTTGTTGCTACCAAGTTCAATGTGTGGGAGGCACATCGAATATGGGATGATAGTTTCACTGACTCCTCTCCATGCTCTCCTGAATGTTCAGGAAAGTTGCTGATGATAACCTCTTCATCTGAATCTTTTTCATCATCATCTTCATCTGCATCATCTTCATCAATGTCGTCAGTACGATTCTGAACACGAACACCGAACTCTTTAAAGCATTTCACCATGTTCGATGCATTGTCGGTGACTGTAGATACAACTTTTCTATAAGATAAACCATGCTCCGAGTTGATCCTGTCCAATATTCCAGCAATTTTATCAAAGCTATGTGTTCCACGAAATCTTCGGCATGCCAGTGCAGCTGATCCTCGCGACAAGTCATCATTGATCTGTAATGTAAGAATATAAAATCAATGTTTGTATGAACATTTTTTAAGCTTAATTTAATAATATTGGTTAGACACGCACCAGCTAAACTGCGCCACCAAACATTGAAGAGAAGAACTATGTGATATAAAGGAGGCAATTCAGCGATGAGTCGCCTACCATACCACCACATCAGTGACCCATCCCATAAGAGCAAAATGTGGAAGAGTCCATATTCACAGCCTGTGAATATGGACTCTTCCACATTTTGCTGTGAATCAGACACAATGACAGATGACAGAATCAGTGAATTAGTGTGAAATTACTGTGAATCACAGCAAAATGAAGACTCACCAAATTAATGAATGAGGAACACATGTCGAATAATTGAAAAGATTATACTATAAGTCTATCAGACTATCAGTCTATCACCAATGGTCAATTTATCAATTATATAAAAATAATACACTAAATCAATAGCATACCCAATGCGCAGTGACTCCCATGAAACTGCGGTGATTAGTTGACCATATGTCGCATGTAACACACACATGGTCAACTGCTGCCAGTTTTGCTTGTATGTCTTCCTTCATTGTACTGGTTGTTGTTGCAAGAGATCTAGCCAGGGTGCGTCTAGATGGCACCTGAACAGCCGGGTTGACGTCTGAAAAAAATATTTAAAAATTAAAACAAATACAATAGATTAGCTATGGAAAAAATATCAAAATATTTAGCTAGGCTAGCGATAGTCTAATGTTCATACAAATAATATGATTAATTATTTTAATCAGATATTAGCTATGGAAAAAATAGCAAAATATTTGAGTTATACTAACATGAAAGAAGATCCTTAAATTCATGTAGTTCAACTAGGCTCAATGGTAGGAGCCCATTAGCCACAAGCGAGAGAATCTTCTTTTCAAGGATATCCTTGCATATTGGTGGTCCTGGTTTTTGCTTGGAAATGTGGAACATGCTTAGTGTTGACTGCTTGGCAATTTTGGCAGGGCCAGCATTGCTGCCGCTGGCATCTTCTTCTTTAGCTGGACGCTTGCGAGATTTCTTCTCCGATTCATATTCACCCAAAAGATCCGAATGTAGTTTCTGCACAAGAAAATAAATTATTATCATGCGGAGAGACTTCTTGAACACCCTGTATAATATTTATCAGAGTATCAAACTTCTAGTTGAAATTAATACTTAACAAGATTCTAAAATTTTGTTATCTTTAACTAAAATTATTTTCACCATGATCAGTGCATTTTTATCCTATGTTAAATTGAAAGCCGAATTTCGTCCTTCAGTAACTAAATAGGAGAAATTACAGACATGGATCAGACAGAGAGAAAGACAGATACACCTGGCGTTTTATTATAGTTGGATATCGGCAGTTTTTAATGTAGTTACTAGTCCATAATCTATTAATATCTGAAGTGCACAATATATTCAAATGGACGTCTATGTAAATGTAGCATTAGTCTTGTATGGCACCAGTCACTTAAAATATGACTTGAACCATTATGTTAATGTTGCTACTTACTACTTAGTTACTAAGTAGTACTAACCCTGAGGTGCCTCAGAAGATTGCTTGTTGAGTCGAGGCCAGCAGACAGAATTGTAGTTTTCTTTGTACACTGCCTACAAATAACTTTGATACTGTTTCCAGTTTTTTCGACAATTTGAAAATATTTTCCGTTCAATAGCACAGATTGATCCTTATTACCAACATTGTTATCTAAATATATTGAATACTGTTCTGGTGACAACCTAGAATATTTGGTTCCCTTGGGAGCCTGTTGAAGTTGTAAAATTGCACTCATTATTAAAAAATTCAATCTGTAAATAAAATATGTTTAGAATTAATTTATTATGAATACGGACCTATAGGCTATATTTTATGCCTATATATAATAATATATTAATAGAACACTTTTAACATAATTGCACAGTAAATTACACTTTTACGAGCCTAAATTCCACAGCAACTACACCTTCCATGAGCCCACGCATGACGCAAGTCACCCAACTAACAGAAAACATAAACAGTCGGTGTTGAACAAAGTTGCCACCAGATGTCGCTTGGACAAAAAACAAATGACATTCGCATAGCGGCATATTTAAGAATCTGAAATTAAAAGTGATCTTGAAGTCTAAAGTGATCTTCAAGATCAAGATCACAAGAAATAAAGTGATCTTAGATCAAGATCAAGATCACCATAATAAAAGTGATCTTCAAGATCAAGATCAGATCACGATCTTGATCTTCAAGATCACGATCTGATCTTGAAGATCAAGATCGTGCCCATCTCTGACCCCATCATACAGTGGGCCGATACAGGCGAGGTCATTGTTGAAGGAACAAGGGTACAGGATCCATATCGTTGATATTTTTCATGATCTGGTGAGAAAGTGGGACAGACCCTCACCAACAGGATGGAAGCATATTAAGACAAGCTACAGCAATAAATGTCCCAAAACATTGATAGTAATCTGAATAGGTTAAAAGACCTGGATCAAGTCTCGCATGTGTCACACGAGTACGCCATCGCCCCCAGCAGCACCGTCTCTGAAGAGGAGAAAGAAGAGAACAAACGGCCAACCTTATCCACGTGTCTCTAAAATACGCAAATCGCTAACATATTAAGTAAACGCTATTATGACATTTCTAAACCCGCCTCCTATGGTGGCGTTAAAAGACTGTACAGAGTGTTTACTGTGTAAGGAAAAAAAAATGTGGGCAGTTTTTGCGGGAACAGGATGCTTATATACTTCATAAACCGTGAGAAAAAAGGTTTAAAACGGCCAAGACAACACGGATTCGATTGACTCTATTTGGCAGGCGGATTTAACAGACATGCAAAGAATATTCAGTGTATAATGACGGATACCGGTACATCCTATTCATAATAGATGTATTCTCTGGATATCTGTGGTTAATTCCCCTGAAAAATAAATCGCCTGAAACAGTGCTAAAGCGACCAAAACGTCATGTTAAAAGAAGGGTTCCTGGCTATTTTTGTGTACGGATATGGGGAAAGAATTTATAGGTCGCGCTTTTCAGAACATGCTTACAGATTTAATATCAGTGACTACGCTAGCAGTTCTATAAATAAGGGCCTCTTAGCTGAAAGGTTCAACGTACCATAAAGGAGCGCATGCATCGCTATTTTACACATAAAAACATACAGATATATAAACGTTCTTGGTTCATTTACTTCATCATACAACTGTTCACACCACCTTACGATTGGCACAACGACGAACGAAGTTTTAGAAAGAGGTGCGCTGCTAGAGATGAGAAAGATGGAGCACCTCCATCACACTCTACACATTTCAAAATTAATGATTATGTAATGCTATCACGCTCGGGAAATAAATTCGCGAAGGGATTTGAGCAAGGATCGACAACGTGAGATTTTTAAAGTTCGTGCTATGAGACCTAAAGGTGAGATAATGATGTATTACGTTGAAGATTTGAATGGGGAAGAGATCGCTGGAGGCTTTTACCGCGAAGAGTTGCAGAAAGTGACATTTAATTTAGGAAAAAGTGTGTTTAAAATTGAAAAAACTTTTAGGCAGTAAAGGTTCAGGATAGAAAAAAATGTACCTGGTGAAATGGCTGGGTTACCCAGAAAGCTTCAACACCTATATAAAGCTGCTGCAATAATGATGCTTAATTAGTATGCAACATGGCAGCGCTAGTCACTTCTATATCACATTCCCGTCCTCTTTTTCTCTGTCCGTACATCCTACGAACACCATCGCCAACTTCCTGACAGAACTCTACGGACCCATTGAATTGGAGCGTGATTCGTATGAGGTGGGCTTATGTGAACTCCAGTTAGTCTTCAAATTTTTAACTCTTGAAAATGAGCAAATCATATTTCTGATCCTTAGAAGAATCGATGAGTGCGAAAAATTAGGCATAACCTTAGACAATACTATGCGTTCAGTCCTGTTCGGTAAGGAACGGTACTATAGCACAAATGTATCGCTAGGAATCGGGCATTATGATACAGCCATGGACATTGTGACGGGGTTAAACAAGAGTCTTGAAAAGTCGTACCTGACAAACGATTTACTTTCTGATGTCGTAAACATAGACACGCCTGCATGCACATTGAAGTTAATGTCAACGCTTAGTAGAAATATTAAAGATAAAGAGCTGTTCACAATTGTGGCTGGGCCGATATAGCGCAGCTCTCCAAAGAGATACCTTTCACGAGGCACATCATGACTTATTCAGCTTAATGTATTAATTGAAGATGGAGAAATTGGGTGAAAGCTCTCCGCCCCCAGACATGTGCTATATTTACAGCAATATCGTAGAGCACCAATTTGTTGGGGACACCCAGGCGCGCCTGCTGCGCATTGCACACATCCCTAACCACAGAGGAAAAAGTTTGAGCATTACATATGACAAGCCCCATTATGTGAATGTTGCGACTGATCTATTAACAAACATCCCGATATATATAAGAACGATTGAGGGAAAAAAATTCCTGTTCGGTGATGGGAGCTTAACAGTGAAACTGCACTTTGGCCGTTTATAATGACTCGAAGGCCATTCACAGTCTACCCAGGAGTTTGATACCAGCGTGGGAGTGGACTTGGATCCATTTTTTTCATCCATACTACGCTCCGCTGTCCCACTGTTGAAGAGGGGTGCCAGGTACCTAGGGCAGAAGGCGTTACAAACAGGTTTTAACGCGGCAAAAGATATAATGGGCAGAACTAAGCTTAAAGAAGCTCTAAAACAACATTTAAAACGTACAAGGGACGAAATCATGAAAGATGCAAAGAGAAAAATGCGTGGTGGCGGAAAGAAGAGATCTGCCAAGAAGAAGGGATTACCATTACGTGGCGCTAAACATAAAAGGAAATCAAAAAAGAAGTGCTCTAAACGTATGAAACCTATGGCTGATCATTTTTTTTTAACTGATATAAGCTGAGGACACTGCTCTCACGACTCATAGGCTGACTAATACTCGTCGAGGGAGCTGGCACTATTTCTAACTCGTCATGGCGCGTTTCATCCATCCGTGTAGTTCACAATGCTGTAAATCGGAACTGTCCCCCTTTGATATGCCCCCACTCAGGTCTCTATTGAGCATAGCGACTTTAAATACAATTATCCCATTAAACACAATTAGTTCGCCGAGTGCCCCTATAGAATTCGTGATACCCAGCTCAGGCCCTTACTTTTTTGACCCGAGCTGCATGCACATGTACGCTAAACTGCGTATAGCCCATTCTGAAGGAACGGACTGCGATAATATTTACTCTGCCTACCCTGAAACCAACTTTCTACACTCCATATTCAGCCAGTGTGAGGTGTATTTAAACCAGGTTAACATCTCGGCAGGAACGGGGTACTACCACCTACGAGCCTATCTGGAAAATGTCCTCAACTTTTCAAAAGAAGCGAAGGACACCTTTTTAACCGCCGAGGTATATTACCATAATAAAGATGAAAATGGTATGAAGGATAAATTTAAAAATTCTAAAAAAAAGATATACGAATGTTTTGGACGTCTTCATACAGATTTCACATTCCAGGAGAAACTGCTTATGAACGGGGTGGACATGAAGTTGAAGCTTACCCGCACGATTCGTGAGACCTACATAAATCTGGATGCTCAAGAAGTGGGCGCGAAACCCGTTGTGATATCCATCATGGAAACGCATTTGCGTATACGCCGAGTGAAATTAAGTTCGCCAAAACAAATAGAAATTGAGAAAAACTTAATACACGCCAGAGTAAAATACCTAATTAACAGGGTACAGATCAAACTGTACACGGTGCCTGCCGGGTTGGCCTCGAAGCAACTAGAAAACGTGGCACTTGGAGTCCTACCTAAAAGGATATTAATTGGAATGCAGGACCACGCCTCGACGAGTGGAAAATATAAAAAGAGTGCCTTTAAATTCGAGAATTTTGGCCTTAAAAATATTAGTCTATTTGTAAATGGCATCGCTTTGTTAGGAAGTATGATTACGGACTACTCATCCGACGCTGTGTTCCCGCTCTGCGCGATAGCATATAGTAGTCTGGCTCATAATACAGGCGCCTGTGACGAACTTGGATTTGGTGTAACGCAGAAAGAATTTGTCGAAGAATTTAACATTTATTCATTTTACGCCTGACTTGTCTGCTGGCGCACGCAAATACGCATTTAAGTCCACAGCAGAGTGGGAATATCTCAGTCAGGTTGGAATTTGCCAAGCCTATAGACGCGCCTATAAGTGTACTCGTGTACCTCGAATCACAGGCACTAATAGAAGTTGATCATTTCTGGAACGTGGTCACAGACTTTTAAAATGGGCGCGAATACACTCCAGAGAGTAATGAAAAGTGACCGTTTCACACGCTCAAAATTTATCGGTGTGTTTGCGAAGAATGAAATATTGAAGCTGCCAAGTACGAGAAACTGGTACGGGATTATCGTTAACACCGACATTGTGGGGGTGAGGGGATTCATTAGTTTGCAATCTATTTTAAAAATAGGGAAAGAATATACTCTTTTGATTCACTCGGCACTCAGCCCTTGAATGATTCTGTGGTTTTGCAGTTTATCGCGCAATTACATGTACCTGAGATTGTTTGGAACCCATACCGTTTTCAAGGATATTATAGCGAAACGTGCGGCTTGTATTGCATTTAATTTCTCCTGCACATGTCACGTCGGAAGGGATTTATAATTTTTTTTAAATTATTCGATTTGAGCGACACAGAGATGAACAAGAAAAGTGTATGCAGACAGATAAAAAAAAGGTTCCCATATGTTAGCACCCGCTGTATTGTGTAAAGGTGTATATCCATATTGTGTAAAGCTGTATATACATTTGTAACTGTAAAATGTAGCCATTAAGACTTATTTACCAGAAACTGGTTCCGCTTTGTACATGTTTTCTACCATTTAATAAATGAAAATACAATGTGTTTTATTCTTAACCTCAAAAACACTTACATTAGTTCCTCGATGACCTGGCACTCGCTGGACCGAATGTGAGCCAATACCTCGACTTCTGTACTCAGGTCACTGGGTTGGTGTGTGGAGAAGCATCCATATCATTTATTCCCCTTTCACCAAAAGTAGCTATAACACGATCAAGTTCCGCATCGGTCCTATAAGGTTAAGTAAAAATAAAGAGCTACAATAAGAAAAATGCCACGATGGTAATTTAAAAATCCTAATGCGGTGCTGAATTATCGAAAAAAATATTATTAAAGCTCCACCATACATATATATATATATATATGCCGAAATAATTACGATGGAAACAGGCAATAATTAAAAACATAATGCGATTAAGTTTTACGTTGTATAAAAATTCAGAATAAAGCTAAGTCACTAACAGCAAATTGTAACCATAGGCAGATATCCTGAAAGTTTTCGAGTGCTAAGACATCGTCTGCCTGCAAAGGGACTCGAGCCCATTAAGACTTATTTAACGGACACTGATTCCGCTTTGTACATGTTTTCTACCATTTAATAAATGAAAATACAATGTGTTTTGTTCTTAACCTCAAAAATACTTACATTAGTTCCGCGATGACCCGGCATTCGCTGGGTCGAATGTGAGCCAATACCTCGACTTCTGTATTCAGGTCACTGGGTTCGCTGTGCGGAGAAGCATCCATATCATTTATTCCCCTTTCATCAAAAGTAGCTATGACACGGTCAAGTTCCGCATCGGTCCTATAAGGTTCAGTAAAAATAAAGAGCTACAATAAGAAAAAATGCCACGATGGTAATTTAAAAATCCTACTGCGGTACTGAATTATCGAGAAAAATATTATTAAAGCTCCACCATATATATATATGTATATGCCGACATAATCAAGATGGAAACAGGCAATAATTAAAAACATAATGGGATTAATTTTTACGTTGTAGAAAAATTCAGAATAAAGCTAAGTTAGACTAACAGCAAATTGTAACCATAAGCAGATATTCTGAGAGTTTTCAAAAGTAAGATTAGCTGGGTGTGCTATGCTTCGTCTGCCTGCAACAGGTCTCGAATCCGCAGACAAATCTTAATAGTTTTTAATATTTCTATTGTAAGTTTTTAATATTTCTAAAGTCGTACCTGTACAAGAAATGTACAAATGAAAACACACCATATATATATATATACAGGGCCGGATCTAGAAGTTGCGAGGCCCTAGGCAGATCTAGAAATTGCGAGGCCCTAGGCCTATATATATGAAAATATGGACTTAATTATCGGTACTATACCAGCAATATTAGAATCCCACATAGACAGAACTATGCCAGCACTTAAAAATTAAACCAAACCAAAATAATCACGCATGGAAATTGTATAAGAAATATAAATAAACCATACAAATAAGTATAAATTATAATATGAATCAAGATTTGTATCGAAAATATAAGACAATCATTTCTAAGATTTATATAATTATAGGTAATGACTTTCCATAGTATACAAACGTTTTTCATGTGATGTATAAGAGATGTTGACATTTCATTTTTTATAATAGTGAGCGATCGACTTATCAGGCTAAATATTAATGCTTTAATATTTGGATCAGATGCTCCTTGAATATTACAGCAATGCTTTTCTACTTTTCTTCGAGCTAAACTCTTCAATTAATTGAGAATAATCTAATGAATTTGTTATGTCGTTTTCTATTGATAACATAGCTTATGATTGCAATCTCGCTTGAGACATGGTGGAAGGCAAATATGTTTTAATAAGTTTGAGACGCGAGAAACTTCTTTCAGCCGAAGCAACAGTAACTAGGATGGTTAATACTATTCGAAGTGCAACATAAACATTAGGATAAATCTCACTTAGTTGTTTTTGCACTATATAAACAAGGGCATTTCCGAGATCTGTTTCTCAGGTATAACCTGCAAAGTACTTTAAGTTCTTCATAGAGTTCTAAAATATCACTTGAACAGAACGCGCAAAACGGCTTGAGCGAGGCCCCTTGGTGGGAGGCCCTAGGCGATCGCCTAGTTCGCCTATAGCTAAATCCGGGCCTATATATATATATATATATATATATATATATATATATATATATATATATATATATGCCGAAATAACCCGAAAGAAACGAGTATTAAATATATTTTTGAAAACGCGTCTATTGCGGATTTTTACGGTCAGGTTATATTGTTATAAACGAGAAAGGGTCCTGGCCGATATATATATATATATATATATATATATATATATATATATTATGTCCCCGTTAGGTTATATTATTATAAACGAGAAAGAGTCCTGAGATTAATTTTTCTTTGTAGGAAAACTCAGAATAAAGCTAGGTTAGACACTTATAAGTTAACATTGAATGAGCCGCAGAATATAGTTACTTACATTTTAATGGCGTATTCATTGAAAGGCTTTTGCATTTCGTCACAATTTTCCGTAACAATCTGGGTAGATAAAAGTTCCTCCCGATCAACAGCTCTGAAAATTAGACGCGTTGCGTGAGTATAAAAATCTTGATCTTCAAACATATCGGGAAAATTGTAGAGCGATAACTGACTCATAGTGTATATCTGAAAAGCACTAAGCGAAAAAACATACGAACTGAGGCGCTGAGATGAACTGCGCCCTTTTATAAAGGGAGTTTGTGACCAACCCATAAAACACAATCGCTAGCTTCCTATTGGCTAACGGTGAATTTTTGGCGGAGCTTGACGCGTAGGCTTGCATTGCATAGCGGCCAAACAGAGGTCCTGGGATCCGCCCACAGGGCTGTGATTGGTTGCCCCGTGAAATCTGGGGCGTGTCAGATATCCCCATTCGTGGAGAGACGAGAGAGAGTTCAGGTTGGAATGTGAAACGTTTTATGATGCATGAAATATAAAAGTGGAAGATTGTTAATTACCCATGAAGAAAGCCGCTGTAAAATTTCCACGATACAATAAATATATTTAAAAATAACAGCTGCGTGCTGGTGATAGGTCAAAGTTTACGATCTCGAGAGAATGGAAATAAGATTGTCCCAACGCTGGGCTGTATAATTTAATGCTAAACAACATGTATATATATACTGTATATATATATATGAGAAAAGTTCAGAATGGTAGTGTTTATAGCCCGTAATTAAATTTTTTTTGTTGTAGAAAGACAAGAAAAACTATGATTACCAGAGATATATTTGGTACAATTCGCGTATGTTTGAGAGATACACTAAACGATGAGTCAATTGCTGATGAAGTTTTAATCTTTATGATCTCGAAATAAACTCCTGCGGAAAGAAGTTTATTTATTGGAATTTTAAATCGGTTATCTATCGCTTCCGCCAAACTCCACAATTTTCAGAACGATGTTTAATATATATATATATATATATATATATATATATATATATATATATATATTTTTTCCATAATATTTATGTCCTTCTATTGTTCAGCTAATTACTTTGTTTAATTAGATGTTTAGCAAGGTGCTTGCTTATATCGCTTTCACCTTTCGTCATTTCCCTCCTTTATCATATTCCCTTTCTATTTATTTATTTGTGTTCGAGTTGTTCATTCTGATGAATGTCAATTTTTATACTCCACCTTAGACCTACTTTTAAAAGGGGATATATATATATATATATATATATATATATATATATATAAAAGAGAGCGCGCGCGAGAGATTCCTGCTAAGGCGCTCTGGGTACTCCTACCAACCGTGGAAAGATGTTTACACGAATTTTTTTATGAACTTTTTTCCGGAATTCTACATATATAGGCTCGCCCTTGCTTTCCGTCCGAATTGTTCATTCTGGCGAAGGTCAAGCTTTACACTCCACCTTAGACCTACTTTTAGACGGGGAAATATATATATATATATATATATATAATATATATATATATATATATATATGAGTGAGAGAGAGAGAGAGAGAGAGAGATCCCTGCTAGGGCGCTCGGGTACCCCTACCAACCGTGGAAAGATGTTTACACGAATTTTGGAATTCTTTCAACAGGCAACCATTCCCAATCTCTGTATAATTAGTCTTATTACAATCTGGTAAAACTTTACAATTCTGTTCCACCTAAACCATTTTATATTTTACTCATCATCCATACTTTTATACTTTATATCATTTAACTTTTAATCTTTTAATTTAATACACATTGTAACTTGCTTTTAATTTTCGCTAATTGTAAGTAACTTTACAATTTTGTTCCACCTAAACCATTTTATATTTTACTTATTTCCATACTTTTATACTTTATATCATTTAACTTTTAATCTTTTAATTTAATACACATTGTAACTTGTTTTGATTCTCGCTAATTGTTGCGCCATTTTAATTTGTTGTTCGTTTCTATTTATTATACTTATTTATTTTTACTTGTTTTAAAATTTTTAGCACTGATGATGGAAATTGAATTTTTCCGAAACGTCTGTTAATAAACATGTACCATCTCTTCGTCCTCCTATTCCTCGCTAAGTTACACTTCCCTAAGAACAAACCATTCAACCAAGTTATCATAGAAAGATACGACCGAGCCACGCTGAAGAAGTACAAAGATTCCAAGAACATTTACCGAAAATGGACGAAAACAAACTGCGACCTTCACTTCCTAAACGTCTGTAAGAGTTATAATTCTATTCCCAAATTTATTAAATTCAAACTCTACAATAAACGCCTCTACAACTCCAATATATAAAAATCGTTCCAGTGCAAATTGTTGAGTAAAGAAATCAAAT
Source organism: Bathynomus jamesi (assembly GCA_023014485.1). Taxonomy (NCBI): domain Eukaryota; kingdom Metazoa; phylum Arthropoda; class Malacostraca; order Isopoda; family Cirolanidae; genus Bathynomus; species Bathynomus jamesi. The sequence goes on along the minus strand of JAJOZX010002130.1, from coordinate 54,428 downwards.
TTAAGCATTCCAATAGTAAAAGACTTCTTGTTAAATATAATTCTCTCTTAACTCAATTAAAAGAATCTGTAAGTCTCATCGACTATTTAATGTTAAAAAATCAAACTATCAAAGATGTCAATATCTACCGGAAACAGATTCAACAACGACACAATAGAAAATTAAACCTATTGGGCTTAAACTCTAACCTTCAGCCCCTAAATCCTGATCAAACCATTTTCAACTTTTCTAATAGAACCCTAAGTACTAATGAAAAACGACTCCTATCCTTAAGCCTAGATTTTAAACTGCCAAATTTTAAGATAAATTATTTTAAGCACTTTTTATCTTTCGAAAAACTCTTTCATAGTTTAAAAAAATTCTCACTAGTTGACGAGTCAAAACTTCCGCTTTTAAAGTCCTCACTCACCCACATCGCTAATAAACATTTTTATAGTTTTAAACCTCATAAAGTTTTTTCCCCCCTTATTAATAAAAAAGACCTCTTTGCCTTAAAGAACTATCTAAAGACGACTCCATTATCATTTCACGCCCCGACAAAGGTAAAGGCACCGTCCTTCTTAATAAACCAGATTATATTAATAAGGTCAACAACGTTCTTAATGATCCCACCAAATTTAAAAAGATTAACGATAATCCTTTAACCCTTTCCCTAAAACTTGAAGATAAAATCAACCGTTTCCTCAAAAAACCATATGATCAGAACAAAATTTCAGAAAGCACTTATAACCAAGTACGTTCTTCCGGCTCATCCCCAGGTACTCTCTATGGCCTCCCTAAAATACATAAACCCAACTTACCCATTAGACCCATCCTGTCGGCCTACACTACCCACAATTATATATATATATTATATATATATGCAGTAAAATCACAGAATAACGTGATCTTATTAATAAGCAAACAACCACAGGGAAAAGGAAAAAGAAAACACGGAATCCGAGCGCTTTCGTGATATATTCACATCTTCAGGGAAAAGAGAGAAATAGCTATTTCTATCTTTTCCCTGAAGATGTGAATATATTACGAAAGCGCTCGGATTTCGTGTTTCTTTTTCCTTTTCCCTGTGGTTGTTTGCTTATATATATGAGAGAGAGTGGAAATATACAAACAGATAAACAACATGATCAACTGTTGTAATAACGGGATCCCCTGGTTGCCCCTACGAACCGTGGAAGGATGTTTACACTCCACCTTAGACCTACGGTTTAACACAGATCATTAGGTCACCCTGGCTAGCAACCGCGGAAGGACGCACCGCCGCCGGGTTTCGAGCCCGCCTACAGTCCACCTTAGACCTACAGTTTAACGCGGTCGCCGGAGCCCGACGCATATAATCGTAATATTTTATTGGCGTATAGACGGGTGTGTACGTGCTAAACGAAGTATACACTGTGCCAACTGGCTGATGATGCCTGGAGGCACTGGCTTATTAAACCGACTGGCTGATTAGAGGCCCTATAAGACAACGGCCGCTCGGCTGAAGTCTTAATATGCGCTTGGCTCCGGTCAAGCGAACACTTCTCCTCTTTCTCTCCTCTCTCTTAGGTTAGGTATACCCCTTTGGGGGGTGAGGCCTCCCCACCTTATCCCCCAAAGAGGTCTCCCCCAGCGGGAGTTCATTGCAACTTGGAGGATAACTCCGCTTCCAAGTTGTATAACCCCTTGTTGCTCTTGCAGCAACCCCCTCCCCCCTTTAGGGAGTGCCTTGCAACAAGGGGGAAGAGGGTTGGCATTGTGGGTGCCTTGCAACAAAGGGGGACGGGGAGGGGGTGGCACTCTTGCAACAAAGGGGGACGGGGAGGGGGTGGCACTCTTGCAACAAAGGGGGACGGGGAGGGGGTGGCACTCTTGCAACAAAGGGGGAGGGGGTGGCACTCTTGCAACATTGATCAACATTTTCAATTGCATTGCACTCGTCCATTTTGCCCCCATACTACTGATCAAAATATATGTTACAACCTTATACATAAACCGAAATATATGGGAATAACAGGAAAAGTAGGGAAATAGATATATAATTTCCTTAGTGAGCGACGGCAAGTCGTTACACTACAAGGAGTATCTTCATCAGAATCAGAAGTCCTCAGCTCAGCACCACAAGGAACAGTATTTACTCCACTACTCTTCATAATCATGATAACTGACATAGATGAGAATGTTATCAGAGACAGCACAATAACATCCTTTGTCAATGGCAGAAAGATTAGTAGGAAAATAAGAAACCTAGAGGATATAGGATCTCTAGAAACAAACATGAACAGAATCTACAAGTGGTCGGAAGACAACAATATGAAGTGTAACACTGAGAAATTTCAACTGTTAAGGTACGGAAAAAGGGAGACCCCAAAATCCATGGAATACTATATACCCCAAGTGGACAGGAAATTCAGAGAAATTCTAAAGCAAAAGATTTAGGAGTTATAATGACTGATGATGCGAAATTTGAAACACAAAATAAGATAGCAGTAAACAAAGTAAGGAGAATAACTGGGCAGATACTGAGAACCTTTAGACGAAGGGATACGAATATAATGATTCCTCTACTGAAAACACTGATCATACCCAAATTGGAATACTGCTCCGTCCTAACATGCCCATATAAAAAAGAAAACAGAGAGCTAGAAGGGATTCAGAAAACTTCACAGCCAAGATCAATGAGTGCAAAGAACTAAATTACTGGGAAAGGTTCCGCGAATTAAATTTATATTCACTGGAAAGGAGAAGAGAGAGACACACCATTATTTACACTTGGAAAATAATGGAGAAACTATATGATAATAAAAACCCACTCCAATAGACAGAGTTTATTTCCACAACAGTTTCGATGCCCACTAGCATCCTCTTCGGGTGGATACAGAAAAACGAATGAACCAAAAACAAGAGGGAAAACAGTCCAGAGCCTTTAAGAAATTCGCACATAGATTAGGTCCCGTTATCCCGACAGTGGAAGGGCATTTTATTAAAGGGACCCGCTTTTTAAACACATTCGCATAAATTTAAAACTATCTTCTTGTTGTATACATATAGATTCTATTATTTTACATAATTATTACATTTATTATTAAATATGTTACATTTAATATTGTATTATTATTTATTACAGAAATTATAAATTTATTATTACACTGATTATTACATTGTTGTTTATTATACGAAAATTATAAACCGAAAAACAAATGAAAAAGGGGGGGCGAGGAGTGAACCTTCAAGAGACAGCTACGAATAAATTAGCTCCCGTTCTTCAGACACAGAAAGGGCATTTTTATTAAAGGGACCCGCTTATAGGCACACTCGCATGAATTTAAACTACAGTATATACTTGTTCTATACATTTATTATTCAATTTATTACATTTGATATTGCATTGTTATTTATTACAGAAATTATAAATTTATTATTACATTGATTATTTATTGATTATATTATTGTTATTTATTATACAGAAATTGTAAACCGAAACCGGAAGGGCATTTTATTACAGGGTCCCGCTTATAAGTACATACGCTCAAATTAAAACTATCTTCCTGTTCATACATACAGATTCTACTATTTTGACATACTTACTGCATTGATTATTGCACTTACATATTTTTTTTTTAACATTTATTATTATTACCTTTACACTAATTACATTTATGTTAGAACCCGTTCACAATTTCTGTATAATAAATAATAATAATCAATAAATAAATAATCAATGTAATAATAAATTTATAATTTCTGTAATAAATAACAATGCAATATTAAATGTAATAAATTGAATAATAAATGTATAATAAATGTATAATAAATGTATAATAAATGTATAGAACAAGTATATAGTTTAAATTCATGCGAATGTACCTATAAGCGGGTCCCTTTAATAAAAATGCCCTTCCTGTGTCGGAAGAACGGGAGCTAATTTATTCGTAGCGGTCTCTTGAAGGTTCCCTCCTCGCCCCCCTTTTTCATTTGTTTTTCGGTTTATAATTTTCGTATAATAAACAACAATGTAATAATCAGTGTAATAATAAATTTATAATTTCTGTAATAAATAATAATACAATATTAAATGTAACATATTTAATAATAAATGTAATAATTATGTAAAACAATAGAATCTATATGCATACAACAAGAAGATAGTTTTAAATTTATGCGAATGTGTTTAAAAAGCGGGTCCCTTTAATAAAATGCCCTTCCACTCTCAGGATAACGGGACTTAATCTATGTGCGAATTTCTTAAAGGCTCTGGACTGTTTTATTAAAGGTGAGACAGAGAATATCCTTAACCCTGAAAGATAGTTTTGTTGTGAGAAAACCAAGACTGTTTAATCAGCTGCCCAAAGACCTAAGGAGCAAGAGTGGTGTTGCGATGGACATCTTCAAAAGAAGATTAGACGCCTGGCTCGGAACAATCCCCGATGAGCCGGGCGTACCTGGCTATGTGAGGTGGAGAGTACAAGAAACCAACTCACTACTTCACCAGGCCAACTCGAGAGGAGGGGCGACAAGCTTGACCTTCGTGAAATGAGGAATCATCGCACGGAACATTTGAAAGGTTGAAAGGTATGGGATGAATTTCACAATTAAACACGTGAAATGAATGAATGATGCAAATCCACAAGGAAAAAGAAAAATAATTCGAAGACCTTTCGTGTATTCAGAAGTACACCTCGTCAGAGTGTAATTCTGAATGCACGAGGTGTACTTCTGAATACACGAAAGGCCTTGGAATCATTTTTCTTTTTCCTTTTGAGTTTGCATCATATATATATATATATATATATATATATATATATGTATATATATATATATATATATATATATATATATATATATGTGTATAAACACAATAATAAATACTTTCATCCTAAAGTTGTGTTAAATCTTGTTCAAAATCTGCGTGGCATATAATTGTGGGTCCCATCTCTCCTTCATATAGTCGAATGAATAATGTATTTCAATTACGTCAAGTTAAAAGCACTCAACTTGTTAAATAAGATTTTTACGCACGCTAATTGTGACTGATAACTTCAATCTTATAAGTTAAATAAAGTTTCCATATAGTTACAAAGATTTACAGAAGTTAAATTGCTAGCTTACAGTGATGCAACGAAGACTTGCTAAGTGTATGTATGTATATATATATATACACACACCTTACCTTACAACCTTACAAAGGTTTCGCGCGATGATTTCTCATTTCGCGAAGGTCAAGCTTGTCGCTCCTCCTCTCGAGTTGGCCTGGTGAAGTAGTGAATTGGATTCTTGCGCTCTCCACCTCACATAGCCAGGTACGCCCGGCTCATCGGGGATTGTTCTGAACCAGGCGTCTAATCTTCTTTTGAAGATTTCCACTGCAACTCCCTTCGTGTTTCTTAGGTCTTTGGGCAACTGATTAAACAGCTTTGGTCCTCTCACTACAAAACTATTTTCTTTCAGGGTTAAGGATGTTCCCTGTCTCGCCTTCAATTTGGGAATACGACACGGTCTACCGTTTCTACTTTCCACCGTTGTTTGGGGAGTTATAGGGTTCAGAGTAAGATTAGGGACTAGTTTCTCCATTATTTTCCAAGTGTAAATAATGGTGTATCTCTCTCTTCTCCTTTCCAGTGAATATATGTCTAGTTCGTAATCTTTCCCAGTAATTTAGTTCTTTGCACCTATTGATCTTGGCTGTGAAGCTTCTCTGGATCCCTTCCAGCTGTCTAATGTTTTCTTTTTTATATGGGGATGTTAGGACCGAGCAGTTTTCCAATTTGGGTATTATCAGAGTTTTCAGTAGAGGAATCATTACATTCCTATCCCTTCCTTTAAAGGTTCTCAGTATCTGACCCGTTATTCTCTTTGCTCTGTTTACTGCTATCTTATTTTGTGTTTCAAATTTCGCATCATCTGTCATTACAACTCCTAAATCTTTTGCTCTGGAATTTTTCTGAATTTCCTGTCCAATTGGGGTATAATATTCCATGGATTTTAGGTTCTCTCTTTTTCCATACCGTAATAGCTGAAATTTCCCGGTGTTAAACTTCATATTGTTGTCTTCCGTCCACCTGTAGATTCTGTTTATGTCGGTTTGTAGAGATCCTATGTCTTCTGGGTTTCTTATTTATCTACTGATCTTTGTGTCTTCCGCAAAGGATGTTACTGTGCTGTCTCTGGTAACGTCCTCATCTATGTCAGTTAGCATGATTATGAAGAGTATTGGAGCTAATACTGTTCTTGTGGTACTGAGCTGAGGACCTCTGATTCTGATGAAGATATTCCTTGTACTGTAACGACTTGCCGCCGCTCACTAATGAAATTATATATCCATTTCCCTACTTTTCCTGTTATTCCCATATATTTCAGTTTATGTATTTGGTTCCGTGGTCACATTTGTCGAACGCTTCAGCAAAATATGTGTATAGTACATCATAGTTTTCATTACTTTCAAGTGAATCAATAATGTTGTTGTAGTGTTCCATTAGTTGTGATAGGCATGATCTGCCTGACCGAAACCCGTGTTGGTTATCATTGAATTTTTTTCTGAGTTTCCAAAAAGTCATAGATTTTCTGTCTAACTATTCTTTCAAATATTTTAGTGAGATGGGATGTAAGCGATACTGGCATATAGAGTTTTTGGCCTCGGATCGATCTCCTTCTTTATATATAGGGATTATGTTCGCGCTCTTCAGGATGCCCGGTATTTCTCCCGTATCTAGTGATCGTCTCCATATCCAGTGTAGGGGCTCAGCGATTGCATTCTTGCAGTTTTTGATCAGTGTGGCATTCCATTTATCCGGTCCTGCGGCCGAGTGTGTTTTTAGTTTCCCTATGGCTTGTGTAATATCATCCGTCGTAAAGTCGAAATACGTTATACTTTCCCCTTGTGGTTCTTCTTCAAAGAACGCGTTTCTATCGCATATCAATTTGTCAGTTTTTGGAATACTGAAAGATGATTCGTACTGAGCTCTTAATATTTCAGATACTTCTGTTAGATCATCAGATAAATCACTGTTCTCATTTTTTAAAAGTCCGACAGTCGCATGTTTTTTCGATTTTCTTTTTGCGAAATTATAGAAGTACTTTGAGTTAACCTTTATCGCTTCTATAGCGTCGGCTTCTTTTTCTGTATGCTTCTCGATTAGTTCCTGTATGACGACACCGATACTTTGCAGTTTATCATTTAATATTTTTCTGATGTTGTTCTCTTTACAATTACTTAATTTTGCAGTCACTCTTTTTCTCTTTCGAAACAATGCCCTCTTTTGTCTTTCGAACCTGCTTCTCTTTCCTCTTTGTTGTATCTTTTGGACATGTTTTTCCACAATTTCTAACGTCTTCTCCTCTAACGTCATTAGCATCTCCGTTGTCTTGGCCTCGAAAATGGTTTTCCAATCTATTACTTCCATGCTGGATGTCACATCTTCCCAGTATATAGCTTTGGAGTGAAAATTAAAAATTTCAAATTTGCTTCTTTCTGTTGTGCGTGTTCTTTCCTGTCCTGTTGCCTTTATATTAGTTGTTATTTCAATGATGTTTTGGTCCGATATTACAGTTGGGGATATTTCTCCATTATCAATTAGATTACTGTTGTTTGTGAATACCAAATCTAGGCAGTTGTTTTTTCTTGTGTTTTCTGTTATTTCTTGCGTTAACATAAATTCATCAGCAAGAGCTAGTAGCATTTTTACCTGCTTCTGGTCTTCTCGTGTGCCCCCCTTGTCCTGGTGTATACATATATTTTTTCCTATCCTTTAATATTTCATGACTGGGAAATTAAAATCACCACAGAGAAAAATATTTGGGGTTGGAGAGTGTAGATCTTTTACCAAGTTTCTTACCTCTGTAATGGAATCTGAAAACTTTCAGGTTGGCGTGTTTGGGGGTGTGTACATTACAATTAGTACCATATTTAATTTTTCAATTTTTGCTGCTACACATTCTATGTAGTTGTTTCAGGTACTTATAGCCATTTCTGCTATGTGCCTTTCGCGTGTGTAAATAGCACATCCTCCTTTACGTCTCACTGTTCTGTCGGCTCGGAGGATGTTATAGTTGTCAATTTGTATTTCTTTTTTGTCAATACAGGACTCACAATTTTCACAGTTCGCCTGGTAGTCCTTTAGATGAGTTTCCGTGAGGCATGCAAAGTCTGCTCCGGCTTCTTGCATGAGTCCTTTCAGGTATACAACTTTGTTCGTGGAATGGTTTGATTTAATGCCTTGTATGTTGGCTAGGATTATTTTTATTTTTTCTCTTTCTTTTGCGCATACAGGTGGTTCCGATTTGTTTTCCAATTGGGGTGCCGGTTTCGTTGCCTTTTGGTCCTCCGAGAATTTACCTCTTTTTATCTTTGTCGGTACCTGTTGTCCCGATAACGTATGAAGTGCCTTTGTTCGTACCTTCTGTCCGGCTCTCGGATTCCTATATTTATATTTGTCAGCTGGTTTTGTAATTGCTGGATAGTATTTAGCAGCTGAAATGTGTTGGCTGCGTCTAAAAAATTGGCACTCTTCTTTGATGTTCGTTTTTTCTGTTCACTCGTTCATTACTATGAGGGTGGTGGTATCGGCATTTTTTTCCGTATTTGCAACTCCCATATCTTGCATAAGTGTTGCAGACCGTAAGATGGTGGAACATGCATTTCTTATCAAATTTGCAATATCCACTTGTGTAATGCGTTTTGCATAATGTGGAATGTGCATATATGCATTGCCATCCCAATATCTGCAGTTCCCTTTCGTGTAGTGTTTACATACGATATTTTCTACGCTTTCTGCTTCTTTTCTTATTATTTTCATGTATATATATATATATATATATATATATATATATATATATAATAAATGTTTTTTTGGTTATTGATTAAGATTTTGGTATTTGAAGTTTTTGCACGTATTTTATTCACCCGTTAATATCAGCAGAAACATTTGAGAAGCCGAACGTCGGAATGGTCAATTTCATATTACTAAAAGTTTTACATTTTTTTGTACCTTACTGTGTGATGAGACTACTTTTCTAGAATTTTTCTTTGCCTAGATCGTATGAACACCCCTTATGAAAAACTATATAGGGCTATGGGTTGATTGCCTGTGCCCTCATCCGTTGGAAATTTCCAACAGACGTCAGTGGAGGGTTACCGACAAAAGCCCTATGCTTTTTCGTTAGAGAGTTATAATATGTAGGTTGTTAAAGGACCTTTTATATTTAAGTGATTACGGTAATTCTAGCGTCGGGATTGGCGAAACCTTATGTTAATGAAAACTGAAATTGCCTCACCTTATTTTTGCTGGGTCTTTGTTTGTTTCGATGTAGGGCGTTACGATCATTTTCGGTGTAGGGCCGCCACGATGGAGTTACGCGGCGAATTTACTTAAGGTAATTAATATAGGCAGTCACTATATAAACCCCTGAAGGAATAGGCCTATCCTTTTATAGTCTTAGGTTTTATATTATAAGGAATTCACTCAGAACTAGGGGGGACAAAGACATCCTCCCAGTTTAAAGCTTCGCTGTAACATAAACAGCCCTGAGAGCCGTTCCTTGGTTCTGGTGTATTATTTGCCGAACTAGCATGATTGTTGTGTCTACTACCTTTTGGTAGACTAAATAATAAATTGGGTTTTCTTGTTGCTATGTGGGCTGATTCATATACAGGTTCTTTGTACGTATGGCAATTCAATTATTTCATTCCCAATAGGCTATGTCGCCAATCCCGAGGCAATTTTGTATAGATATTTAATTCAATTAATTAATAATTTATATTTAATTATGAAATAAATGTACCACATATGATACCATGTTGTGAGCGCGTATAGTTTTTCCATATACTGGGGGGGGCCGGAGAAAAATTTGTATGTTATAGATCAAATTTTTTGATAAACTGTGTTTTAAACATGTGAAATGGATTGAAAAGAATGAAGTAGAAATTTAGGAGAGAGAGGTTACTCAAGACCTATTCAAATATAAAGTTCAAGAGGCCAACTTCTCAAGTTTAGTTAAAGTTATGTCAATCAGTTTGACTCCCTTTAGGTATAGGAAATTTATGGGATTAAAGTAAAGTTATTAAGCATTTTAACTTTGCTCAGTTTGTGTAAGTTTTATAAGTCACCAGTCTTAATTTTTTCTTGTAAAAGTTTCTGGCTTTCAAAGCAGTCTTTCTTTGAGGCCTGTCTGGTTTAGTCTGAGTTACATCAGGCACATTGAGAGATTCCTCCCCAATAGTATCCTGATCCATCCTTTGGGGTAATGGTTCTAATTTAGCCCCACACTCCAAAGGATATAGTAATGTGATATCTCTGGTGGTTTCACCAGTTGCTGTTTTCAGTTTTACAACCCTGGTAACTTCGTCTTCACCAGTTTTGAGTTCCAAGACTTTTCCCATTGACCAATGTTGTCTTGGTGTCTTGTCATGTATCAACACAATGTCCCCAATTTTGACTGAATCATTCCAACTTTGTTTTGTTAATTGTTTATGTCTTTCTCTAAGACTTGTTAAGTATTCTTCTCTCCATTTTGTTATAAATTGAGTCTTGATTTGTGTCAAATGGTATTTTGTGTTGAGTTCTTTGTGTCCTATTTCCCAATCTGGATCCTCTGTACTGTTATGTTCAGATTCTGGTAACATGTTTACTGTTTCTCCCTTAATTAGGTGGTTTGGTGTGAGAGGTTCTGGCTCATTAATACCATCTCCCACATAAGTTAATGGTCTGTTGTTGACAACATTTTCAATTTCTGACAGAATAGTCATGAGTTCAAAAAGTTGTAGATGTTTTGTCCCAATAGTCTTTTTAAGGCAGTTCTTTACAGTTTGTATGTTTCTTTCCCAAATTGAACCATACCATGGTGTATTAACAGGAATGTACTTCCAGGTTATGTTGTGTTTGGTTAAATGAGTTTGTACTGTTTCACTGTCACAAATCTGATGAATAATTCTTTCACCAGATTTGAAGTATGTGGCATTGTCTGACCATATAGTTTTGGGTACAGAATTGTGTGCACAAAATCGTCTGAAAGCAGCAATAAAAGCTTCTGCTGTCAGATCTTCTACTATGTCTAGACATATGGCACGTGTGGCAGCACAGGTGAAGAGTACAATGTACACTTTGTATTCCTTTGAATCCATTTTGTCTCCAAAACTCACATTTACCGCTCCAGTGTAGTCAATACCCGTGGTTTCAAATGGCCGAGTAAATGTTACTCGTTCCACAGGTAGGTCTGGAGGGCTTGGGGTCTTAAAGGGTCGTGAATGGATACGTTTACAAGGAATGCATGTGTTTAAAATTTTCTTTGTTTCAGTTCTACCCTTTGGTAGCCAGTAAGTTTTTCTCAGCTCAGGGTTTGTGGGACTCCCATGTGGTGTATTTTGTTGTGGGTATCCCTGATGATGAGTTTTGTGAAGTGATTTCTCCTTGGAAGAAGAATTGGGTGCTTAGAGTTGTAAGTCAAAGTTGACTTGTTAAGCCTTCCTTTACACCTTATCAGACCCTCTGTATCCAGGTACAGATTTAGATCCATGACAAGTGAAGGAATACCTTTGTTTAATGTGCTACTGGACCTAAGATACTTCAACTCCTTGTCAAATTCTGAAGCTTGTATCTGTTTGAGCCAGTATTTTGTTGCAGTTTCTGTTAAGTTAGAAAAGGCTTTCTGAGGACAGTGTTTGAGAAGGTAGCTATTGACAAACTTGCAGCAATAGACTGTAATTCTCAAGAGTTTGTTAGGTCTGAATAAAGGTGATAGTCAAATATAGGTTTGTCCTCAGTGATCTTTTCAGTTGTTGTAGAGTTGAGTGTGAGGTTAACTACTTTGGCTGGCCAAAGATCCTCACATGTTAGCCATTCGGGCCCTTCATACCAGATTTTATTTGTTTTCAACAGCTTGTAAGAGAGCCCTCTTGTCAAAAAGTCTGCAGGATTCTCTTTTGTTTTTATGTACCTAAATTTGATACCAAGGTTTGTGTTTGCAGTTTTGATTTCTGTTAGTCTGTTTTTCACAAATATGTTTTTGCAAGAAGTTGTATCTGTGTTGGTCACCCATGTTAGACAAATTTGACTGTCTGTCCTTAAGTAAATGTTTGTTATGTCAACTTCTTTATACACTTGTGAAAGAAAGTTTGCTGTTTTAACTCCCAATGAGACAGCTAATAATTCAAGTTGTGGTACAGTTTTCTTTTGGTTTAAGGGTGCCACTTTTGCCTTTGAATAAACCAAGTTACTTTCATTTTCACTTGTTAAATAGGCACAACACCCATAAGCTTGTGTGCTGGCATCTGTAAAAATGTGTAGTGTTTGCGATTTCAATCTGTAGCCAGCACATCTTGGTACGTAGATGTCTTGAACTTTGTTCAAGTCTGTGGCTAATTTTTTCCAATGAAGTTGGTCTTCCACTGAAAGTGGTTCATCCCAATCAATTTTCTTTTTCCATAAGTCTTGCAAAAGGGTTTTGGATCTTATGGTTGCTGGTAAATATAATCCAATGGGGTCGAAAATTTTGGATGATTCTGAAAGCACTTGTCTTTTTGTATCGGCATTTGGATTTAAGTTATAACTCTTTGTGCAAAGAGTGTCATCGTGTTCGGAATTCTGTTTTAAAAACCAAAGCATTCCAAGTGTTTTCGTGTAATTGTTTGGTTCAATGTTCCCATTGTTGTCTTTTGTTATTTGTTCATTTAATTTAGGAGAATTAGAAAGAGTTTGTACTGTATTCAAACCTCCTACCACTTCAGACTAGTCAATACCCGTAGTTTTAGTGGAGTAAATTTACTCCTCCACAGGTAGATCTGGAGGGCTTGGGGCTTTGAATCCTGTACTGTTTTTGTGTTGTTTGGCCTATGGCCAAGGGAGGCCACAAGACCCTTTTTGTTTGGTCTCTGGCCAAAGGAGGCCACAAGACCCTTGTTGTTTGGTCTCTGGCCAAGGGAGGCCACAAGACCAATGTTGTTTGGTCTCTGGCCAAGGGAGGCCACAAGACCCTTGTTGTTTGGTCTCTGGCCAAGGGAGGCCTCAAGACCCTTGATGAATTGTTGGGCTATGGCCAAGGAGCCATCAGCCCTTGATGAATATGTTGGGCTATGGCCAAGTGGCCATCAGCCCTTGATGAATTGTTGGGCTATGGCCAAGTGGCCATCAGCCCTTTGATGAATTTGTTGGGCTATGGCCAAGGTAGGCCAAGCCCTTTGATGAATTTGTTGGGCTATGGCCAAGGGTAGGCCATCAGCCCTTTGATGAATTTGTTGGGCTATGGCCAAGGTAGGCCAAGCCCTTTGATGAATTTGTTGGGCTATGGCCAAGGTAGGCCATCAGCCCTTTGATGAATTTGTTGGGCTATGGCCAAGGGTAGGCCATCACCCTTTGATGAATTTGTTGGGCTATGGCCAAGGTAGGCCATCAGCCCTTTGATGAATTTGTTGGGCTATGGCCAAGGGTAGGCCATCAGCCCTTTGATGAATTTGTTGGGCTATGGCCAAGGTAGGCCAAGCCCTTTGATGAATTTGTTGGGCTATGGCCAAGGTAGGCCATCAGCCCTTTGATGAATTTGTTGGGCTATGGCCAAGGTAGGCCATCAGCCCTTTGATGAATTTGTTGGGCTATGGCCAAGGTAGGCCATCAGCCCTTTGATGAATTTGTTGGGCTATGGCCAAGGTAGGCCAAGCCCTTTGATGAATTTGTTGGGCTATGGCCAAGGGTAGGCCATCAGCCCTTTGATGAATTTGTTGGGCTATGGCCAAGGTAGGCCAAGCCCTTTGATGAATTTGTTGGGCTATGGCCAAGGTAGGCCATCAGCCCTTTGATGAATTTGTTGGGCTATGGCCAAGGTAGGCCAAGCCCTTTGATGAATTTGTTGGGCTATGGCCAAGGGTAGGCCATCAGCCCTTTGATGAATTTGTTGGGCTATGGCCAAGGGTAGGCCATCACCCTTTGATGAATTTGTTGGGCTATGGCCAAGGTAGGCCATCAGCCCTTTGGAGTAGAGTAGTTTGTTTGTACGTGTCACTGTCTAACCATATAATTTTTGGCACAAAATTATGTGCACAGAATCAGAGCGCAGCAATAAAAGCTTTTACTCTCCGATCCTTGGTTATGTTTAGACAGTTGTTGTGTTTGAGACACATGAAAGAGTATGTGTGTGTGTGTGTGTATCATTCCTCCGAATCCAGTTGGTCTTCAAAACTTGGATTCACCACTCCAATGAAGTTAATACCCGTAGTTATGAATGAGTAAATGTTGTGTATACTACAGGTAGGTCTGGAAGGTTTTGGGGTTTTGAAGGAATCCAATCTGTTTGCAAGGAATGTATGTGTCTGTTGATGAAATCTGTTGTGATTCTTCCTTTAAAAGAAGAATTGGATGTTTGGAGTCGTATGTATATATTATATACTGTACCGTACGTGTGTGTGTATGTGTGTGTGTGTGTGTTTGGTGATGAAATCTGTTGTGATTCTTCTTTTAAAAGAAGAATTGGATGTTTGAAGTCGTATGTATATATTTATATACTGTACCGTACGTATGTGTGTAAATGTGTATTTTGTTATAGGGTTTTATTTTTGGGTTTTGGGTTTGGTTAATCAATTTGGCTGAGTAAAGATCCTCAAACGTTGCATTTGAGACCCTTATATCAAGCCTTGTCTGTTTTATGCCTATATGTCAAATTGGAATAGGTTGGGCCTATATTGGTCAAATAGGAATTGGAATAGGTTGGGCCTATAGGTCAAATAGGACTTGGAATAGGTTGGGCCTATATGTCAAATAGGACTTAGAATAGGTTGGGCCTATATGTCAAATAGGACTTCGAATAGGTAATAGGTTGGGCCTATATGTCAAATAGGACTTCGAATAGGTAATAGGTTGGGCCTATATGTCAAATAGGACTTAGAATAGGTTGGGCCTATATGTCAAATAGGACTTCGAATAGGTAATAGGTTGGGCCTATATGTCAAATAGGACTTAGAATAGGTTGGGCCTATATGTCAAATAGGACTTGGAATAGGTTGGGCCTATATGTCAAATAGGACTTCGAATAGGTTGGGCCTATATGTCAAATAGGACTTCGAAATAGGTTGGGCCTATATGTCAAATAGGACTTGGTATGCCTATATGTCAAATAGGACTTCGGAATAGGTTGGAATAGGGTCACGAATAGGTGTTAGGTGGGTGTAGGTTTGAATTCGTGCAATTGCTTTAGGTCTTTGTGATGTTACAGTTCGAGTCGAATTTTGTGATGTTACAGTTCGAGTCGAATTTTGTGATGTTACAGTTCGAGTCGAATTTTGTGATGTTACAGTTCGAGTCGAATTTTGTGATGTTACAGTTCGAGTCAAATTTTGTGATGTTACAGTTCGAGTCGAATTTTGTGATGTTACAGTTCGAGTCGAATTTTGTGATGTTACAGGTCTGAGTCGAATTTTGTGATGTTAATGAGTAAGTTAAATTGCTGAAATAAATTTTATAACCTACACCACAGGTTCAATTATAAATTTAGTGTTTTTAGTTAGGATAGGCCTTGAGTGTAAAGAGTAAGGCCTACTTTAAGAGGTAGGCCTATTAGTAAGGTAAAGTTAGGTGGGCCTACTAAATAGGCCTGTTTGTTGGGCCTACCGAGTAGGCTTATGTTTGGGCCTATTATTTTATAGGACCTCAAATGAGTTAAGCCTGTTAAATTAACAAGGCTTAGTTTTGAATTTGAAGAGTAGGACCTATTAAATAGGCTTAATGTTGCGGGCCTATTATTTTTAGGACCTAAAATAAGTTATGCCTGTTAAATGAACAAGCCTTTGTTTTCGATTAGTGTAAAGGTAAAGGAATCGGTTCCCAGTTTTAGGCCACTATATGAAAAAACTATAGTGGGGTTATGGTTGAAATTAGGGTTAGGCCTACTGAGTTAAGCCTAGCCACTACGTGTGTCAGTGTAAATTTTAGAGGGGTTAGTTCCCCTTCACAGGGCCACCATATGAAAAAACTATATAGGGCTATGGGTTGATTGCCTGTGCCCTCATCCGTTGGAAATTTCCAACAGACGTCAGTGGAGGGTTACCGACAAAAGCCCTATGCCTTTTCGTTAGAGAGTTATAAATATGTAGGTTGTTAAAGGACCGTTTTATATTTAAGTGATTACGGTAATTTTAGCGCCCGGATTGGCGAAACCTTATGTTAATGAAAACTGAAATTGCCTCACCTTATTTTTGCTGGGTCCTTTGTTTGTTTCGATGTAGGGCGTTACGATCATTTTCGGTGTAGGGCCGCCACGATGGAGTTACGCGGCGAATTTACTTAAGGTAATTAATATAGGCAGTCACTATATAAACCCCTGAAGGAATAGGCCTATCCTTTTATAGTCTTAGGTTTTATATTATAAGGAATTCACTCAGAACTAGAGGGGGGACAAAGACATCCTCCCAGTTTAAAGCTTCGCTGTAACATAAACAGCCTGAGAGCCGTTCCTTGGTTCTGGTGTATTATTTGCCGAACTAGCATGATTTTGTTGTGTCTACTACCTTTTGGTAGACTAAATAATAAATTGGGTTTTCTTGTTGCTATGTGGCTGATTCATACGTACAGGTTCTTTGTACGTATGGCAATTCAATTATTTCATTCCCAATAGGCTATGTCGCCAATCCCGAGGCAATTTTGTATAGATATTTAATTCAATTAATTAATAATTTATATTTAATTATGAAATAAATGTACCACATATGATACCATGTTGTGAGCGCGTATAGTTTTTCCATACCCCTCGTCCTGTATAATTAAAGTTCTGATTAGTCTAGCGAAAATGTACTGCCTTTTTATATACAGTATCTCCACCATCGTTTACGAAACACATAAAGGGAACCAAATACGAGTATTTTGAGCTCATTTTTTTCACTAGTTTTCTGCCTATTTAAACGTATATCTAAATTCAGATTATTCAGATCCCTATAGATCAGTGGTGCCCTACCTTGGGTCCCGGGGGTTCTCAAGTAGGGTCGCGAAGAGTCACTATATTCACTTTTTCTTAATTCAGTTTATATTTATACACCTATTTCAATTTTATCATAAGCCTGAGGGTCAGGAGGTCCTATTGGTGGCCAATTTAGGGTCGCAGCAAAAAAAGGTTGGGAACCACTGCTATAGAGGGTAAACATTTCATGATGTGAATATAATTCCGCTCTTTTAGGCAGGCTTAAAAAAGTTAAATTTTTTAAAACTTACACTCTTAAAATGAAAAATGTTATCTTCCTGATTTAGTTAAAATGGCCATTCCTTGTCAGCCTCAGTCTTGAATGTTGTAGCCAAAGAGATTAAATTGTAATAGAAAATCGTAATAAAAGCCTTTATTCATTCTTTGGGCCGAAGTAACTCTGTTAATGATAATGGAGTCCATGTAATTCCTTGCGCAGAGTGTCCTCTAAACTATGGACAGCACTCAGCAACAGTATTTATATACACTCAATTTCTTGATCACTGTAAAAACCTCAGTAACCTATCACGTACAGTGATAAGTTAACTTATATTTAGCATTTTGTACGCTTATTTTTTTTTAAGTGTTAACTTTTTAAGTGTTAAGATTTTTGACGAATAAGTTCCTAAAGTGTATTCCAAAGTACAAAAGTGAATCTTCAAACGTTCCTCTGTAATAATTACGTGTAATGATGTACAGTCGATTAAAAAATTTGTAGTTGCGAAATCCCGTTTCGTACCATATATTTTTCGATAAAAAACGTGGCGTTCCACGCAAGACTTTTTGAGTGGATTGTACAGTGTGCAAGTTGAGGAAACAGACTTAAATATTGTAAACACCAATCAAAGAGAAATGGTGGTATTAACATGACGACTTTTATTTTTAGAATCACAGTAATAATCGCGGAGAGTAAGCAGAGATAACTTGGGGTTAATAATCCTAATCAGTGAGGAGAGAGAAAAACTAGCACACCTCTCAGGCCAGACTAATGCTGCCCATTCCGCTAACTCCCGCATTATTATTAACTAACACCTTCAGGAATCGAATCCCCAACCTCAGCATCTTCATTTCGATTATAGGAAAACGGTGTTACTTACAGAACCATCGCAGATGTTAGTTTTATCACTTCGGATTTTGGTGTTCAATTGAAAATCGTGGAAAGATGAAAGGTTACTCGCTGAATCTTTTCTTTTTAATTTCATGAATTTAAAATTGTTCCATTTGGGCTGAATTACGTAACCAACACCATCCTTAATTAAAGAATCCAATATGTAGTATGTAAAACTGTTGGTAAATGTCAATGAATTTAAAACAATAGACAGACATGAAACAACTTCAATTTCTTTGCACGCATGTGATAAGTTTGTCAGAATGCGTTTTTTTTTTAAGTTCAAAACAAAAAAAGAATCAATATGTTTAAATTTTATTACTGCATTTTTATTGGCTTTAATTGGTTTATATATACATATATATATATATTATATATACATATATATACACATTCAACTGCAAAGAACACGCAGTATAAATAACGTAAAGAACGACGCTTGTATAAGAGATATTCCGCGCAAGACGAGAGAGAGAGAGAGAACGAAACAAATGAAAAAATGAGGTAACCACCCGGGAATCGAACCCGGGATCTTCCGATTGCAGGTCAAATGCGATACCATTACACCATGGGCCTCACTCTTCCAAATGCCGTAATTCTTCTACATACTCGCAGAAACCAATGCCCCAAGGAGGCACCTCCCGCATGCCGTAACATTATATACATTCAACTGCAAAGAACACGCAGTATAAATAACGTAAAGAACGACGCTTGTATAGGAGATATTCCGCGCAAGACGAGAGAGAGAGAACGAAAACAAATGAAAAAATGAGGTAACCACCCGGGAATCGAACCCGGGATCTTCCGATTGCCGGTCAGATGCGATACCATTACACCATGGGCCTCACTCTTCCAAATGCCGTAATTCTTCTACATACTCGCAGAAACCAATGCCCCAAGGGGGCACCTCCCGCATGCCGTAACATTATATACATTCAACTGCAAAGAACACGCAGTATAGATAACGTAAAGAACGACGCTTGTATAGGAGATATTCCGTTTCGTTCTCTCTCTCTCTCTCTCGTCTTGCGCGGAATATCTCCTATACAAGCGTCGTTCTTTACGTTATTTATACTGCGTGTTCTTTGCAGTTGAATGTATATAATGTTACGGCATGCGGGAGGTGCCCCCTTGGGGCATTGGTTTCTGCGAGTATGTAGAAGAATTACGGCATTTGGAAGAGTGAGGCCCATGGTGTAATGGTATCGCATCTGACCGGCAATCGGAAGATCCCGGGTTCGATTCCCGGGTGGTTACCTCATTTTTTCATTTTTTTCGTTCTCTCTCTCTCGTCTTGCGCGGAATATCTCCTATACAAGCGTCGTTCTTTACGATATATATATATACAGGGTGTCCCGTAAGTCTGGAACCATAGGGCAAAATGATAACAACAGCAATAAAAACGCCGAAGAGACTTTTGGGGACTGTTTGTGAAATGAGCGAGGATGTTAGCGACTGCGTCATCGTCGGTGGATGTCCTCGGAGGTCCATTGCGTGGTTTATCTCCTATGGATCCCGTTTCCCTGAACTTTGCTACAAGTTTGCCGACACAACTGTGTATTATCACTGGTATGCATCAATTTTGCTGTCAAGGGTTTTGTAAGTGATTCTTATAGAGTTTTTCCTGCTGATTTCGAATCTGCAATCCGTTTTTCTCAATCAGCTCAGGTTATCCGGCTATGGCCTCATCAGTAAAATAGAATTTTTCGTGATTTTGTCAAAGCGGAATTGGAACAGTAACATCTATCATCACTTGTTTCACTTGTATAATATCTTTTTTTTACTTTTCAGGCAAATAGATAAAATATTTCATAATGAATAGAGCGTGCAAAAATGATCCCAATAGATTCTGCTACATATGTGGGACGGTTACTGTGAAAAATGCTCTGTATGAATTGGTCCACAATTAACCCACCCCTTATATCTCCAGTCTAACTATAGAGTAGATTAAGTCTAGCCCTGTAGGGGTCAGCCTCGAGATTCCGGAAATGGTCCAGAGCGGGCAGATAAATTGAGGTCCACAGTAGGATTCCTCACGAAACTAGGTTAAGGCAATCTACCTTCACCTTTGTTAAGCTATGAGTTGATGCTGGGTCTTAGGCCACAATGTAGGCCTAAGTTGTGTGACCCAGCTTAATTTAATGAGTCTACGTAAACCTGGGTTAAAAACACAATTAGTCACTTACTGCTAGTTATTAGAGAGTCCCTTCTTCCGTCCTGGTTTAATTGTTAAGAGCGTACTTGCTGGTGGGGATCTTTTTCGTTGTCTGTTCTTGTCCCTTCCCCAGTTCCGTCCTCTCGCCCCGTTCCTCGTTTTCGTTCTCCTTTGTTCTCCTTTTTGCGGGGCTTTTTCCACCAGCGTCGTCTTGGTTTTTTCCTCGGTTGGTTGATCGGTAATGTATATCTATTACCGAGCACGCTCTTGTCACACAGTATATAAATACTAGTGTGGAGAATAACTCTGGTGAGCAACCAATTGGTTTCATCCACCCAGTTATTGACATAAAAGGAATTTAATAATTGTTAGATTAACTACCTACCTACTCAGTGAACCATTTTCGTTACCTCCCAACTACCCACTCATCAGTTTTTCATAGTTACCATGCCAAATAACCAGTCCCAAATCACTAAATTTGTGAAGACAATGTATAGAGCATACTTTGGAGTTAAGCTAGGGGACCAGGACAAAAATTTCGCCCCTCATATGTGCTGCAAGACGTGCATTGAAAATTTAAGATGGAGCAAAGGCAGAGCGAAATCTTTGCCGTTTGGAATTCCCATGATTTGGAGAGAAGGAAAGGATCACGTGACAGATTGCTATTTCTGCATGACAAACCTCCAAGGTGGGCTTATAAATTTATTTTTCTTAAATATTTTGAAATCCTCGTATGAAACTTGACATAATATTCACCATAATGTAATATTCACCATATATAGCATAATATTCACCATAATGGCAATCATACATTTACATATACATATTGTTATAGAAAATACAGTTACACATACATATTGTTGTACAAGTTACATTTACAATGATTGTATATTTTCTTTCTTTTTCATTCATATTGTCCCCGAAGGGACAATATGAATGAAAAGAAAGAAAATATACAGACTCCATCGACCTATTTCATATCTTACAGACCGCAGCTTTCCCTCACGAGCCGCCACTGTCTGAATGCTTCTTCTATTTTATATGCAAGTTTTATATCCATGTTTCTGTGTTTCTATTTTCAGGAGTTAACAAGAAGAATAAACACATTGTTGTATACCCTGACATTCCTTCTGCTATGAGACCTGTACCCCATGGTCCTGGAATTCCAATACCCGACCCACTTCAAACCCTGGACTTCGATGATTCTGATGATGAATCAATGACCAATGCCAATGACCAGTCCCAGTCGTATATACCTCAAAATACCGCTTCAAATGAGCCGAGGCCTCTCAACCAGGCCAAACTTAATGATCTTACCAGGGATTTAGGACTTTCCAAATTAGCTGCCGAGATCTTGGGCTCACGACTTCGAGAGGACAACTTGCTGGCTACGGGAACAACATTCTCCTGGTATAGGAAACGAGAGGAAGAATTCCGCAAGTTTTTTGCAGTGCACGAAAATACCTCTTCCTCAGTGTACTGCTGCAATGTTGAGGGCTAATCGAATCCTTGGGCCTGCCATATAACGCATCAGAATGGAGGCTATTTATAGACTCGTCTAAACGAAGTTTGAAAGCAGTACTTCTCAACATTGGGAATAGGGTTGCATCAGTCCCTGTAGCACATTCCGTACAACTTACTGAGAGCTACGATAACATGAAAATTTTACTGGATGCTCTCGTATACGACCAACATAACTGGAGGATCTGTGGAGATTTGAAGGTAATACTAATATCATAAGTAAACTATTGCTATTGACTATGTTGTTTTTCCAAAGGTTATTTGAGAGCGTATAAGAACACTTAACTTCCCCACAGAAGTGATACAGTCCAATGCAAAGATTTTTTTATCTGATAGAACAAATTCTCTAAATTCTTTAAATATTTTCATTTTTTTTCAGATTGTGGCATTTGTATTGGGAATGCAAGGGGGATACACGAAATACCCATGTTTCCTCTGCAAATGGGATAGCCGAGCGGATGAGAAGCACTATGCACAGCGTGAATGGGCATCCAGAGAGAATTTTGAACCTGGGTCGCATAATGTCATTTCAGTGCCCCTTGTACCACCAACAAAAATTTTGCTCCCACCACTTCATATTAAGCTGGGCTTGATGAAAAATTTCATCAAATCAATGAATAAGGAGGGTTCAGCATTCCGATATCTCGAGAGTAAATTTCCTCATATATCTGATGCTAAACTAAATGCTGGGGTTTTTGATGGTCCTCAAATTCGAACTTTGATCAAGGATACTCAGTTCGAAAACGCAATGACTCCAACTGAGAAGAATGCCTGGCAGGCATTCAAATCAGTTGTCACTGATTTTCTTGGCAAGCGTAGAAGTCCAGAATACGAGTCCGTTTGTCGAAAACTTGATGGAAGCTTTCAAAGCTCATGGGTCGCGCATGTCCATAAAAATGCACTTTTTGTGGTCCCACTTGGACTATTTTCCTGAAAATTGCGGGAATTATAGTGAGGAACAGGGTGAACGATTTCACCAAGATATCAAAATAATGGAAGAGAGGTACCAGGGAAACTGGATATCAATATGCTGGCGGACTATTGCTGGTGTTTGAAGCGAGACGTGCCCGAAGAAAAACACAGACGGAAAGCCAAAAAAACTTCCTTCCTTCCTCAAAAACTTTTTTCCATATTCATTGTATGAATAAAAGTATTTATTCACACAATGTTTTCATTTTTAACGAGTGTTCTTATAATATTACTCGTATCTACAGTGTTTAAGCTAAAAACATCAATAAATTTGGGGATAAAATTGGACTTATAATAAATGGCCAATAGAGAAAAAACCTGACCTGATTGAGGAAAACCAATGTCATTTTCGAATTCAGCATGGTCGAATTATATAATATGAGTTGAAAAAACCCTCACAGCAGACAAAAAAATTTCATATGCATACCAGTGTTATCGGCGCGCGGTCCGGATGCAATCTGTTAAATTCCTCAGCGACCTCCCTCTGACTCCGATTTCCTACGAGCAGAATTACCTGGATGCGTTCTTCCTTACTCAGCCATCATGGGCACTTGCATAAACGGAAAAACATGAATTACTTATTTTGCCCTATGGTTCCAGATCTACGGGACACCCTGTGTGTATATATATATATATATATATATAATATATAGAGAGAGAGAGAGAGAGAGAGAGAGAGAGAGAGTGACGCTCAAAAGTATTCACATGGAAAAATATTTCAGTTATATTCGTCCTTATCAGTAGCATACTCGTAATAACGGATTTAAGTTGCGTGGCAGACGTTTCATTACTAATATCGCTAAAAACTTCTTTACGTTTAAAGTAATTGATAAATGGAATAATCTTCCCGCGCCAGTCGTGAACTCTACCAGCGTTAATATATTTAAGAACCGTCTAGATAGGCATTTTAAAAGTATTAACGTTGTTTAAAAACAAAACAAAAAAACAATTAGCAACAGGAGCTCTGGTGATGGTGGTCGAGGAAGAGTCGGTTGACGATAATGCCAGCTTGTGACATGCCAGCGTGGGATATGCCAGCAAAAAATTAATTAAAAAAAAAAAAATTAGACTAACCTGTACGTAGATTTAGCTCGTAGCGTAAACTAACCCACTTTTTGTTAACTTTACCTACTTTTTCTTTTTCTTATCCTCACTTAACTTGCATGTCTGTAACTCTCTTTACTTGCATGTCTGTAGTTTGCATGGTATGACAGTGAGTTAAGACTGTGTCTGCATGGTTTGTAAGCGTTCCTATTTTACTTCTTTCATCTTTCACCCCTTTCCTATTCTCTTCGACTATTTTTCTGACTTGTCGGCAGTGGCCGGCGGATGATGATGGTGAGTGTTTTTTTTCTCTTTTTCTGAATGAATGTTAACCCACGAGTGATAGGTGTTCCTCCTTACTTAACCCCTTATTCTCTTCTCTTCTCTTAACCCCCTACTCTTTCCTTTCTCTCGGGCTAACCTTAGAGTGGATCTTAGGGTCTTTGTTAGCCTTAGCTTCTGTAGATCTGTAGATGACCGTAAAATGCACGCGTGCAGAGCATTGTTACTAACAATGATTAAGGAATTCACCTGATATAAACATAATCAATATAGGTGCTTTAGTTACGAAATTATACGCCGTGTAAACTTATTTCCTGACCGCTACTCATGTGTATGTATATACAGGGCTATTTAAATTGATTCATCCGATTTCAACTGAGAATACTTCCGTACCTATCAACCGTGCATCAACTGGGCATACACCACATGAAAGAGGAAATCTCTAAGTTTTACAAGATCACCGCAAGAGAGCTCCAAAGTCACGTCGTGGCCTAGCCTAGCAACAAACAGTCAGTGTGAAAATGGCGTCCGCATGACTTGGTGCTCCACTGCTGGCCCCTAGGTCGCCGGATCTTACACCGTGCGACTTCTTCCTTTGGGGGTACATTAAGGATACTGTGTACGTGCCACCGTTGCCCACATCTTTGGATGAGCTCCGAACTCGCATTGTTACTGCTGTAGAGTCAGTGACAACGGACATGCTGGAGCGAGTATGGGAGGAATTCGACTATCGTGTCGACGTTGCTCGTGTAACTAGGGGAAGTCACATAGAGCATTTATGAGGTGAGAGACAAAATTTGGACAGTTTTTCTTTTGGTGGATGTATCACAAATCACTCTGTATTGTAACATTAAAAAATATTCTCATTTGAAATCAGGTGAATCATTTTCAATAGCCCTGTATATATATATATATATATATATATATATATATATATATATATATATATATATATATATATATATATATATGGGAATGAACTCAGAATGGTTCCCTGAGGTTTTTTATGATTCCATGCACAGACCGTGCATGGAATAAGGAACTCTTATAAGAAAATTAAATCCATTGTACAGGGTGGGCCGTAAGTTTCCATACATAGGAAAAATTAAACGTTTGTTTTTATGTTTCAGATACCCTAAGAATATGCGTTTGACGAAAGAGCAACGAATTGAAATCATACTGATGGCTGGGTCGGGAAGCAGTCGCATGGTTGCAATGAACTTTAACAGACAACATGGAACGAACATCACACACGACACTGTGGCAAAACTTATTAACAAGTTTCAGAAAACTGGAAATGTTGCAGATCAACCGCGAAGTGGTCCAAGACGTACAGCCACCGATGAAGACACAACAGCTACGATACTTACAGCGCTTACACGGAGTCCCAGAAAAAGTACACGACGGTTGTCTGCAGAAAGTGGTGTCAGCAGATCGAGTATCAGGCGCATTTTGAAAGCAAACAAATGGCATCCATACAAATTGCATATGGCACAGCATTTGAGTGAAGACGACCCGGATAGACGGATGGAATTCTATGAATGGGCATTAACCAAAGTGAACGAGGATGCAAACTTTTCAACTAAGATCTTGTTTACTGATGAAGCAAATTTTTACGTCAATGGAGAGGTTAATCGGCAAAACATACGTTATTGGAGTAATGCTAACCCTAACTGGCTGAGTCCGACGAAGATGCAAGGTGCCGGTAAAGTGATGGTGTGGGCCGGGATATGGGGTGACAGAATTATTGGACCAATTTTTGTCAGTGGAAATCTTAATGCCGAAAGGTATCTTAACATGTTGCAAGAAGAGATTTTCCCATCCCTGCTAAACGAGGAAGGTAACTTCCCAGTTTACTTCCAGCAAGATGGAGCTCCACCTCATTATGGTCTTCACGTGCGTCGGTATTTGGATCAGCAGTTTCCGGATGCTTGGATTGGTCGGCGTGGTCCTGTGGAGTGGCCTCCCAGATCCCAGATCTCACCCCCCTTGATTTCTATCTTTGGGGGCACTTGAAGGCCATGGTGTATCAGGAAAAGATACGAGACATAAATCATCTAAAGGAACGTATCACCAACGCCATTACAAGCATAACGTCAACTGTGCTAATGCGTGTTCATCAACAGTGGGGAACACGTATTGAAATGTGTTTTCAAAACAATGGCAACCATGTAGAGCATATTATATAAATAAAAATGGTTGTCCATAAAAAAATGTTTATTTTTCCTATGTATGGAAACTTACGGCCCACCCTGTAGTCCGAATAAGTAATGGTAAATGATAAATACTATAGTTTTTTCTTTTTCATGATGCTAGCCCGACGTGGGCAACGGGTCATTCGCAAAGAGGTCCCAAAAATATAGCTTCCCTCACCAGCTATCTGCAAAGCAGATAGGATCCAGCTGTGGGACAGGATCTGGGGTTTAAAGCAGCCTAGCCCAGCTACATTTAGGACCACAATATAAGCAAAAGACTCGCTGCCTTCACGTCAGATTAAATATATCAAAGAAAAAGGAGTAACTATTATATTTTTAGCCAAAAACCAAAACTTAAACCTCAACTGGCAGAATTGAGCGTCCACTTTTCAAGGAACATAACATGTCCGTTTCCTGATGGGTATGAACTCAGAATGATTCCCTGAGGTTTTTTATGATATACACAGATCATGCATGGAACAAGGAACTCTTCTAGGAAAATTAAATCCACTATAGTCCGAATAAGTAATGGTAAATGACAAATACTATAGTTTTTTCTTTTTCATGATGCTAGCCCGACGGGGCAACGGGTCACTTGCAAAGAGGTCCCAAAAATATAGCTTCCCTCACCGTTGCCCACGTCGGGCTAGCATCATGAAAAAAAAAAACTATAGTATTTGTCATTTACCATTACTTATTCGGACTATAATGGATTTAATTTTCCTAGAAGAGTTCTTTGTTCCATGCAAGGTCTGTGTGTATATATATATATATATATATATATATATATATATACACACACAGGGTGTTTCAGGAGAAAAGGTCAATACGTCGGGAGGTGATAGTATCGGTCATTGTGAGAAAAAAAGCTCATATGAACATGTGTCTAATTCTGAATGGTTACGGAGATAGAGCTGTTTGAATCTAAAAATACAAAGCATTGTTAATGGTAATCAAGAAAGAGAAACTAATTACCGTTTCTAACATTTAATGTTTAAATATTGGCATTTTGAATGGTATCAGATACAGAAATGACAAATTTGTTACAGTTTACAATATGTTTTCGAAACTCCCACCGTCAACCTCAATGCACTTTGCAACTCGTCTCGTGTATCCACTTTTCTTTTGTAAACTTGACTTTTCATCCACCCCCACAAAAGTAATCTAACGAAGAGAGGTCTGGAGACCTTGGTAGCCATTGAATGGGACCACCGCGGCCGACCCATCGACCAGGGAAAGTTTGATTTAGGTATTGCATCACCAGACGGGTAGAATGTGGAGGAGCTCCGTCATGCTGAAAGTACATACCAGCGCGTGTAGCCAAAGGAACATCCTCCAATAATCCTGGCAATTCATTTTGCAGAAATTCTAGGTAACTTTGTCCTGTAAGACGATTCTCTAAAGTAACAGGGCCAATCAGCTGATCATCGATGATACCGCACCACACATTGGCAGAGAAGCGATTTTGAAAATTTGTTTCCACAGTATCATTTGGATTTCGTCTAACCACCGATGAGAGTTACGAGTGTTGTTGATACCGTCACGGATGAAAGTAGTTTCATCGGTGAACAGTATTAATCGAAGCAATCGGCGACTAGCATTTACCCAATGACAAAATTCCAGTCGCCTAGCAGCGTCTCCTGGTTGAAGGTGTTGTACACGCTGTACATCATATGGATGTAAGCCTTCCTCACGTAATGTTCGCCATACTCTTGTGTGTGGTACACCGAGACGTGTAGAAATTCTTCGTGAACTAGAAGTAGGACTACCCTCTACCAACTGAAGAATGTTTTCCACTTCATCCACATCTTGTTCACCTTCACGTTTCAAGTGAAGTGTACCAATCTCACGCAATGTGTTGAAAACCCTGGTAAACACTCTTCGATCCGGAATTCTGCGGTTCGGAAACCGTTGACAGTATTCTGCAACAGCAGCTGTTGCACTTCCATCGCAAAAACCGTAGACATACACCATATCTGCATATTCGGCATGTGTGAAGGTGTGTGGCATTCTTAACACTGCTTCATACACCAAACAATGTCACTCACAACAGTCAGCTGTCGATCGGCTTATGTTACATGTTTACATTACAGCTTACATGGTTCAAGGTTATAGGGGAGGGAAGGGGGAGGAAGAGCTGCGTGCGCATCAGATTGAAACAGCTCTATCTCCGTAACCATTCAGAATTAGACACATATTCATATGAATTTTTTCTCACAATGACCGATGCTATCACCTCCCGAAGTATTGACCTTTCCTCCTGAAACACCCTCTATATCAGTGGTTCTTAACCTGGGGGGCGCGCCCCCTAGAAACAGGAATTTCTCTAATTGTATTTGTTATTCTCTTAACGAGAGCATGGGCTAATATTGAGAAGTTATTGAGAATGTTATTTTGATTGAAGGGGGGCGTGGAGGGAAGGACCAATTCCTAGAGGGGGCATGGTAGTAAAAAGGTTAAGAACCACTGCTCTATATACATTAATGGAATAGATGTTCACCCACACACACACACACACACACATATATATATATATATATACAGGGTGGGCGGAAAGTAGCTCCCTAATTTAAATTACATATAAATTATGTATAAATTGTGATTGTATTGTTATATTGTTATGGTGTGTTCTCTAAAGTGGTACAATTGTAACGTTCATTTTTTTTTTTTCATTTCAGATTGAAGGGTAACATGGCTGAGCGTTTTAACACTGCAGGAGCGTGCCCAGTTGGCGGCACGGTACGAAGTTTGGCAATCTGTCGTCCGAGTTCAAAGATGGTGGAGGCCATTCACGGACCACGTGCCCAAGTGGACCCGAAAACAATCAGAACTGCCACTCGAAGCTCATGACCACGGGGTCTGTGGCAGATGTTCGAAGATGTGGTCGCCCTTCGACATCCAGGGCCCAGGAGACAGTGCAGGCAGTTCAGGAAATGTTCGCACGGAGTCCACGAAGTCAACTCGCCAGGCAGCTCGGGAAAGTGGACTCTCCCGCTACTCAGTGCGAACTGTGCTGAAGAAGGAGCTGAACTGGCGTGCGTGGAAGCCGCATTACTGCCAATCTCTCTCGGACGAGGACTGCGACATTCGCATGGAGTTCGGGGAAATCATGCTGGCTTGGCATGAAGACTGGCCCCATCTCTTCCGCAACATCCTCTGCAGCGACGAGGCGGTGTTCCACGTCGGAGGCTTTGTCAACCGCCACAATTGCCACTACTGGGCAGGAGAGGATCCCATGGTTACCGCTGAAAAACGGCAGAATCGGTTCAGTGTAACGGTGTTGTGTGGTATGACCTCAGATCAGGTTGTGGGCCCGTTCCTTCTGCGCAACACCATGAATGCTGAGCGGTACCTTGCTATGTTGCGAAACGAGGTCTGGCCGGTTGTCAGCACATGGGAGAACATCGACGATCTGATATTTATGCAAGATGGCGCCCCTCCGCACTTCGCTCTTGTTGTCCGTGAGTGGCTGGATGCCCACTTCCCTGGGCGTTGGATGGGTCGTCGTGGTCCACATCAATGGCCAGCCAGGAGCCCCGACTTGACACCGTGCGACTTCTTTCTTTGGGGGTGGGTAAAGGAAGAAGTCTACCGCACCAAACCGAGGACATTGGAAGAACTGGAGGACCGAATTCGGGAAGTCATGTCCTCCATCCCGCCGGAGTTCCTGCTAAAGTCAGTGGACGCCATTCCTGGGCGGCTCCAGAAGCTGGTGGAAAGAGTTGGAGCCCACATTGAATTTTAGAGAAAACCTACCATGTATGCCTACCTTTTCATATTATTTCGTCTGAAATAAATGGATAATATACGTATTTTTTTACCAATCCAAAATAGGGAGCTACTTTCCGCCCACCCTGTATATATATATATATATATATATTTCCTATATTTTCCTAGAAGAGTTCCTTGTTCTATGCACGGTCTGTATGTATCATATATATATATTACTCGATGAAGTAAATCGAGGTTAAAATGAAAAAATTTCCCTCCGTTATAAAGACACTCTCTGCGAAAAGAAAAAAACCCGATTAATTTGAGAATTTCACACTTGGTAATTAGAAAGAGTGTATATATACATTAATGGAATAGATGTTAGTCTCATCAAAGAAAAAAGATTCATTTTTCCATCCTTGGGATCCTGTACATATAGTTTTTTCATTTAAACCCATATAAATTCAAATATTCGCTAGTAACCAATTCAACGATCTCTTTTTTTGCTGGATTAGTGCGAGTGTGATATATAAGCAAAAATAGAAGAACAAAAAATTAGATTCGCTGCAATAGTTATAGCTACTTAGCCTATGCAGACATAATTCTTCTGTAACATTTAAAGTGAAGGCTGAGTGTAAATATACTAAGTCAGTAGCCTACAGCATGAATTAATAAATAGCCTTGATTATATGGGCTATAACAGTTTTTCTTTGTCGGTCTAAGCTCTTCCCCCTAAAGAGTGAATACACACACACACACAGTGTATATATAATATATATATATATATATATATACAGGGTGTCCCATAAGTCCGGCATCATAGGAGAAATTCATATTTTTCTATTTTTACAAACCATAATTCATATTTTTCTCTCTTTCTCCAGGCCATAATGTCTGTGAGCAAGGAAGAACGAATCCAGATAATTCTACTCATAGGAAATCGGAGTCAAAGAGAGGCCGCTGCTGAATTTAACGACTGCATCCAGACCGCGAGCCATTAACACAGAGTTGTGTTAGCAGACTTGTTGTAAAGTTTAACGAAACAGGATCCATAGAAGATAAGCCACGCAGTGGACCTTCAAGGAGGTCCACTGACGATGATACAGCTACTGCTATCCTGGCTCATTTTAACAGAAGTCCCAATAAGTCTCTTCGGCGATTGTCCGCCGAGACAGGAGTGTCGAAAAGTAGTATCCATCGCATTCTTCAGGCTCACAAATGGCATCCATATAAACTTCAGATCCTACAGAAATTAAGCGAAGATGATTCCGACCGGCGGAGGGAGTTTTGTGAATGGGCTACGGAATAATATGCTCGGGATGCCAATTTCCCGTCCACCATTCTGTTCAGTAACGAGGCTGTTTTTATGGAAATGGTGAGGTAAATCGACAGAAGACCCGCTACTGGTCTCAAAACAACCCTCACTGGTATACCTCTTCAAAGGAACAAGGTGCATCTCGGGTGATGGTATGGTGTGGCATTTGGAAGGATCGTATCATAGGCCCCCTCTTTTTCGATGAACATGTCACTGGAGGCACCTACCTACGTATGCTCAAGGAAGAAGCATTTCCCAGTGTCTTGAACGAAGAAGGAAATTTCCCAACATGGTTCCAGCAAGACGGCGCTCCTGCACATTACAGCACCCAAGTAAGGGAATACCTATACCAACAATTCCCTGGTCATTGGATAGAACGTCGAGGGCCTGCGGAATGGCCAGCTAGAAGCCCGGATCTCACGCCACTAGATTTTTATCTCTGGGGCCACTTGAAAGTGCTGGTAAACGCAGAGAAAATTAGGGGTGTTGAACATTTGCGGCAGCGCATTATTGGGGCATGTAACACCATTACTCCTGACATCATTCACCGTGTGCTTGCTGACTGGGTATCACCTCTGAATTTGTGTATTGAAAACAATGGTGGACATATTGAGCACGTTCTGTAAATAAAAGCTTTTGTTTTGCCTTTTTTTATTATTTTTCCCCTGATGCCGGACTTATGGGACACCCTGTGTGTGTGTATATATATATATATATATATATATATATATATATATATATATTCGGCACAAACTTTGGAGTGCGGAGGCATTCCTACACCAAAGTCAACTCATTAAATTTATATAAATAAAAGCTTATAAAGGTATACCACACATTTTGGTGTTTTCAATCTCTTTTTCTCTGCCCTTTTGTAACAGAACTCATATAGGTCACCATTATTATCGTTACTATTTCTAATCAATTGTGTTTATATTTCTGTCCTTTGCTTGTAAACTGGCATTATATTAATAGTATTTGTCATATGGACTATAGTCTGCCAATAAACTCACTCTCTCTCTCTCTCTCTCTCTCCCCCAGTAGTTAGTCCCCCTCCCCCAGTAATTAGTCCCCCTCCAACAGTAGGTAGTGACTCTCCTTCCACGTTGGAGGGGGCTCAAGCTCCTGCGGAGATTGTCCCCTCGTTAGTGAGGGGCTATTCAACTCCCGACAGCCCTGGCTGTTCGGGAAACGGGTCGTGCTAGGGGGCGGTCAGAATAGGGGAGGCTCCCTCCGTGCAATGCTTTTTAATGCTAGGTCGATCAGGAACAAGTTTGGCGAGCTACGGGCACTCTTAGCATCAGAATACCAGGATATCGTTGCTATCACCGAGTCCTGGATTCATACTGATCGTAGGGACTACGTTGGGGAGTTCGAAATTCCCGGGTATAGAATGTTTCACAAAGACCGCACCCGTGGGGAGCGGGGTGGGGTACTAATATACGTCAGAGACACGTTGAGTCCGGTTGACTGCCAGTTCCGGTCGGAACGGGAGCTGCTTGGCGTCGATCTGAACGTGGGAGGGACGAACTATAGGTTAATCTTGGTGTACAGACCTCCGCATCTCCTCCTCGAGGAGGATACAGCCCTGTACACCGAACTCAGTAGCCTGCTAGGGGATAGGGTGTGTGTAGTTTTAGGAGACTTCAACTGTCGCGGCATAAAGTGGGAAAACAGGACTGCCGATGCTGAAGGGAGGAGGCTAGTTGACTTTGCTGATGAGAACTTCCTCACTCAGTGGGTCAACGAGCCTACACGAGGCGAAAGCGTTCTAGACTTAGTATTCACGACCGAAGACAACCTCGTCACTGGCCTCACCGTTGACGAATCATTGGGCGGGAGTGATCACGGTCTTATTAGGTTCCGTGTGTGCGTCCCTCGGGTGAAGCGTAGTAACTCGAGAGGCAGTAAGCTCGATCTCCGGCGGGCGAACTTTGTTAGCCTCAGGGATAGCGTAGGAGAGATGGGGTTAGAGGTTGGTGGCGATGTTGAGGGAGTGTGGAGTGCATTCCGGGACGAGTTTATGGTGCTGCAGTCTGCTGCCATACCCTCAAAACCGGTCACCCCTGCTTCAACGCAGCCTAAGTGGTTCAATCGTGACATTGCTTCGGCTATCCGAAATAGGAAAGTAGCGTATAGGAGGGCGAAGGCCAATCGTTCCCACGAGAACACTGAAGCGTATGTCGACTGTGTAGGGAAGTGAAGGCGAAGGTTAGGCTAGCGAAACGTAACGAAGAACTACGGGTGGCAAGCCTCTGCAAGGGGAACCCTAAGGAATTCTTCAGTTATGTTAATAGTAGAAAGCCCATTAGAAGCATGATTAAAGGATGGAAGCGGCGTTCTGCGATCCTCCGACGCGGACATCGCTAATGTGCTTAATGAGTACTTTGCGGGAGTGTTCACCATGGAGGATACCCGCGTCATCCCCGAGCCAGGCGTGAGGCACGAAGGTGCTGGTCTGGATAGTGTTAGATGTACCGCGACAGTCGTTGCCGATAGAATAGACAAACTGAGCGCGTTTAAGGCTCCTGGGCCAGACCAGTTTCTCCCCAGAGTGTTGCGAGAAGTGCGCGACCAGGTGGCTCCCCACCTGGCTACAGTCTTCAACAAATCGTTGAAGATGGGCCAGGTGCCTGGTGACTGGAGGGAAGCCAACGTGACCCCTATCTTTAAGAAAGGGGATCACGAAAGTCCAGGGAACTATCGTCCCATTAGTCTCACTTCAGTTGTAGGTAAATTATTAGAAGGTATAATAGCTGATAGGATCGTTGACCATTTGGATTCCTACAAGCTGCTTGGTGACTCCCAACATGGGTTTAGACGGCATAGGTCGTGTCTCACCAACTTGCTCGAGTTTTTCCACGTCATGTTGAGTGAGTACGATAAGAGTAGGGCGATTGATATACTTTATCTCGACTTTCAGAAAGCCTTTGATAAGGTACCTCACCGCCAGCTAATGGCGAAAGTGCGCGCGCTGGGTATCGGTGGGGAAATAGGTAGGTGGATTGAAAACTGGCTGAGGAATAGGCGGCAGAGGGTGTAATTAAAGGGGCTAGTTCGGGTTGGGCCTCGGTCACTAGTGGGGTTCCTCAGGGTTCCGTTTTGGGGCCGTTGTTGTTTATAATTTAGATAAATGATATCGACGGTGGCATCGTCAGTAGGATCGCCAAATTCGCTGATGACACGAAGCTTGGGGCCAATGT
This sequence comes from Bathynomus jamesi, assembly GCA_023014485.1. Classification (NCBI taxonomy): domain Eukaryota; kingdom Metazoa; phylum Arthropoda; class Malacostraca; order Isopoda; family Cirolanidae; genus Bathynomus; species Bathynomus jamesi. Next base: position 20,020 of record JAJOZX010002130.1, on the reverse strand, counting down.
TCGGACGCCCGAAGCGATCGACAACTGCGTCGGACCTAGGTAGGATAGGAGAGTAGTCAGAAAAATGCAAATGCCGTTTAACTTGGGTAAGTGCAAAGTGATGCACATTGGCTACGCCAATCCCAAGTCGGACTACTCGATGTTGGGTAGTAATATCGAGGTGACTGATTTAGAAAAGGACTTGGGTGTGCTAATTAGCAGCGATCTTAAGTTTACGAAACAGTGTGTAGAGGTGGAAAAGAAAGCCCAGAAAATATTGGGTTATATCAGGAGGCAATTTCAGTTTCGGAACAAGGAGATTGTGCTCTCACTGTACAATTCCCTTGTTCGGCCGCACCTGGAGTATGCTGTGCAGTTCTGGTCGCCCACCCTCAGGAAAGATATTGAGAGGCTGGAGCGAGTGCAGGCGAGGGCCACAAAGTTAATCCCTTCCGTTAGGCATATGGGCTACAATCGACGGTTACGCGCCCTGAACTTGTTTTCGCTTGAAACTCGGAGGCTCGCGGTCAACTGATCGAAGTTTTCAAGCTCTTACGCGGATTCAACGATGTCGATTTTAGAATTATGTTTAGTTTAAATGATAACCCAACTCGCAACAATGGTTGGAAGTTGGATTTGAAACGGTTTAGGACTAGTGTGTGTGAGAATTACTTTACGTATAAGATCTGTGACACATGGAACAGGTTACCTTCGGAAGTTGTGAACAGTTCCTCTGTGGATCAGTTCAAGAAAGGGTAGACGAAATCTTGCACACTATTTGAGTGTGTAAAGACATTTAGGACCTCAGTCTGCGGAAATTTCTTTTCCTATAAAATAGTTAATATCTGGAACCAACTTCCCTCAGAGGTTGTTTCCAGTCAAAGTGTAAATGTGTTTAAAAATAGGCTAGACAAAGTACTGAATACTCTCATAGCTTAAGACTAAAACATATGAAAACTCTGCAGGAGATCGCTTTCACGGTGTCTCTGTGAGCAAGCTAAATATAGAGCTATTTATATGTTCTCCACTTTCCTGTAAAATTTCCTTGGCTACTTTTCCAGGGGTCAAGGTATTTTCTTCAACCTTTTTCCGTATCTGCCTCTGGCAGGGAGGGAGCGGAGGGTGGGGAGAGAGCCTTCTACTTTTCTATCCAGTTTTCTACTACTGCTAGGATAGTTGAAAGAAAAATAAACTTTTACAAAATTTTCCCTGGCACCCGTTGCCATTGGTACCTCTTCGGTATGGGCCGCAAGGCCTTTTGAGGTACTTCTTTTCCTTGTAACTCCTTGTAACTCTCTCTCCTCTCTCTCTCTCCTCTCTCTCTCTCTCCTCTCTCTCTCTCTCTCCTCTCTCTCTCTCTCTCTCTCTCCTCTCTCTCCTCTCCTCTCTCTCCTCTCTCTCCTCTCTCTGGTCGCCCGCCCTCAGGAAAGATATTGAGAGGCTGGAGCGAGTGCAGGCGAGGGCCACAAAGTTAATCCCTTCCGTTAGGCATATGGGCTACAATCGACGGTTACGCGCCCTGAACTTGTTTTCGCTTGAAACTCGGAGGCTGCGCGGTCAACTGATCGAGGTTTTCAAGCTCTTACGCGGGTTGAACGATGTCGATTTTAGAAGTATGTTTAGTTTAAATGATAACCCAACTCGCAACAATGGTTGGAAGTTGGATTTGAAACGGTTTTGGACTAGTGTGTGTGGGAATTACTTTATGTATAAGATCTGTGACACATGGAACAGGTTACCTTCGGAAGTTGTGAACAGTTCCTCTGTGGATCAGTTCAAGAAAAGGTTAGACCAAATCTTGCACACTATTTTCCCTGGCACCCGTTGCCATTGGTACCTCCTCGGTATGGGCCGCAAGGCCTTTTGAGGTACCTCTTTTCCTTGTAACTCCTTGTAACTCTCTCTCTCTCTCTCTCTCTCTCTCTCTCTCTCTCTCTCTCTCTCTCTACCTTCAGAAATTGTGAACAGTTCCTCTGTGGATCAGTTCAAGAAAAAGTTAGATCGAATCTTGCACACTCTTTGAGAATGTGTGTTACTGTCTTCTTGGGTGGCTGTTCGAGAAGCTAGTTGTGACAATGTGTAAGACTTTCTCCCTAGCACCCGTTGCCATTGGTACCTCCTCGGTATGGGCCGCAATGCCTTTTTAGGTACTTCTTGTCGTTGTCCTTGTAACTCTCTCTCTATCTATCTATCCGTCCTGCGCATGCGCAGAATCGACTATCGTAGAAATTTCTAAACTCCCACTTAGGTATCACTCCTCAATCAGGAAGTCAGAGAGCTTATGATTGGTATGATTGTGATTCATCACTCGAAATGGGGCTGCGCAGTCACATAAAATGGGGCATTTTCAGCTCGGCACCATATTAGCTGATATTTTGTCCGTAAATAACCACGCATTACTAACCGTCATGGACACTGCCAGTTACTCAAAACTATTGTTTACCAGACTTATATGAAGTTGGAGATCTTGGGTAAGCCACACACACACACACAAACACACACATACACATATATATATATATATACACAAACTCAGAATGGTTCCCTGAGAACATTATATGTTAAACACAGACCGTGCATGGCACAAGGAACTCTTCTGGGAAAATTAAATCCACTATAGTCCGAATAAGTAATGGTAAATGACAAATACCATTACTTATTCGGACTATAGTGGATTTAATTTTCCCAGAAGAGTTCCTTGTGCCATGCACGGTCTGTGTTTAACATATATATATATATATATATATATATATATATACGAACGAGTGATTTTACCCTGCCTGCCTTCAGGGCTGAAGCCACTAGGCTGATCTTCGCAGCAGCCGATCGGAACGAATTACTTTCAGCACATGCCATTGCAGACATTTTTTATGCCAAACAGAATGATCCAGCGGAAGGAACCACAAATGAAATGTGAATACAAATAATTAATAATTACATAATAATTTAAAACTAATTTATGAAATGTGATTTAATCTGATTGCCGTTCTCAGTATATATATATATATATATATCATATGTCATTCACTTCAGTGATTAATACGGTCCTACATTATCTTAACCAAGAATCCTTTGCAAGTTTTAATTTTTAATACATTATATTATATCCAACTTAAAATAGTTACAGAATTAGCATCCATATCATTTTAAATAAGATACAGAGCATAAGACTCTTCCTTAAACGCTACACAAACTAACATTATTGGAGACATTTTATATTTTACACAATATTGTTGCAATTACTCAAGTTACATATATATATATATATATATATATATGTAAACCTTCACACAATACACCGAGTGCGTACAAACGGGAACCGATTTTTTATATGGCTGCATACCAGAACGGCATTTCGCGCAGTGTCACACAGATCGAATAATTTTAAAAAATTGGTAAATTCGTTCCCACGCGCCATTTGCAAAAGAAATGAAAGACAGTATATCCGGCAAGTATTGCTGTAGTACCCCTGTAATTGGTAAGGACTCCAAACAATTTGGGGAATGTTCAATTGCTCGAGAAATTTTACTATAATAGCTTCATTTCAAGGGTGAACCCCTAGTGAGTTAAAATAGTACATTCGTTCCCTATTTTAAAATAGATGGCCAGTAAGGCATATCATACTCCGGGCTCAGAGTTGAAATTTTGGAAAAACAAAGTGGCTAATATGTATTCCTATGTAAAAATTAATTCTAAGATGGGTTTATTATTCGCAACTTTTCCGAAAAATCTCATTTTTATGGTCAAACTCGCGATTTTTTTATTCCAAACCAAAGCGCGCAGCTGTTCTGGATATGATTTAGTCTAAAAGCTGCTTTTCTGACCTCATCCTTGCTTTCTTGCGTTTCAACACCTCTGGGTGCTGAAAAAATGTTTAGATTTCACGTAAAACTTAAGAATTTTAAGTTTTTCTTCAAAGAATAGGCGCGGCTCACCAGCTCTACTCTGATCGAATAGCGGGAGACTTGCCACCTCCACGTGTAGGTTTACACGCCTGTTCTTTCTGGATCCCTGAAAAGCGTGGCCTCATAAGATCTTATATTATGATCTTATGAGGACTTCCAGCTCTTATGAGCATTAACGATGGCCTCAGCCTCTTCATCAGCCACTCGAACCTGAAAAGCTCTTAAGTATGTCCTGCTTCGATCTGAACACTGGGAGCATTTCTCGATGGTCTATCCTGTCTCTCACTCATCCATCTCCCCTCTCGTGACCGTACACAACTTGGAAACAGTTGAGACTTCCTGTACAGCTCTCTCGCAGGACTGAGTATGAACAGAGAAAGCGTCCATTTTGAGTGGGGTTTTCCTGAGATCCTCGAGCTCAGTCAAGGTCATCTTGCAGGTGAAAATAGGCTCGTAAATATTGTCTGATTCCCAGTTGATGAGATCCTCAGGTGAAGTGGCTTGCAGATTGACTTTGGGATTTTTATGGGGCCTCACTGTCGCATCACCAGTCTCTTCCTTCTCTGATCTTCTCTATCCGGCTCACAGCAAAAGCTCTCTGATGCTCATCCTCACTTGCACAGGAATGAAGCCAGGATATTCTCAGGATGTGCGTGGTAAGCTCCTCTTATCACTGCAGCAGAGATGATGTTCCTGACCTGGTAGTCTGGTTCCTCAGCAGCCTCAGGCTTGAAAAAACGTGTGCAGGACCAAATTTGAGGTGGTGCTTCACTTTGATGTCGTAGTACATTTTGAAGTAGAAGTTAACCCTTTGACTACCATCGGGATAATAGGTCCCAATGGGATTTTCTTCTGGTAGTCAAAGGGTTAAGGCAGAACTTCACGATGACCTCGAGCCTTCTCAACACCTCCCCCTTCAGTCCGTGCTCCCTCATCCACAACAGCAAGATGGCCTGTGCAGTAGTAAGCCACCTGGATTGGTTCAGAGGTCCGCACTTGAGACCAGCCAACTGTGGACTGAGACTTCCAGACTTGATGGCTTTGATCAGAAGATAACAGTTGTGCTAGTCTGTGGAGAGAGATTTGACTATCTCTACTGGCAGCTCTATGATATCTTCAGTTCCTTCCACTGGTTTGAAGTTGAAGTTGACCTCAAGTTCATTCACTTTCTCAAGAAGTTTTCCAATAGGCCCACTGAAGCCTGACCGGGGAGTTACAGGGCCATCCAGCTTGATGATTAAATGCCTCAGGGGGAGCTCGTTCACATGGAGCTGACAGATCATCCAGTGGCACTTGCGACCCAGCATCTTCTCCAATGGGGCTATGGCGCCTCCAGTCCACCTCGTGTTGGTGTTGGTAGAGTCTCCTCCAATCATTACAAGGCTCTCGTCAGCTCCGTGATCCAGAAGCCACTCATGCAGGCCCTGAGCGATCTTATGAGCAGGCTTTTCTTCTTCCTCATGTTCCTCGGGAGTGAAATGGAAGAGGTACTTTCCTTGAGGCTCCCACTTGATAGTATAATGCTCCTCGATCACTTTGCCAGGATGAAATCTCCCTGTCATTTCGTTATATTTCAACACCTTTGTGTTCCTATCCTGCTTGCCATCAAAGAATATCCCAGAGATCTCCTCCTCTGACCTCTGCGTGAGAGCTTCAACTGATGAAGCCATTACTTCCTCCTTGGCCCTCCAGACTTTCATGCCATCTATGACCAAGTAAGCCTTGTCTTTGGAAAAATGACCGGCCTTACCAAAAAAAATGGCGTCCACTCACTTCTACTTCACAATTATAACTGGCGTAATTGCTCAGAGCCTTCTATTGAGAGAATGTTGAACTTCGCCTTCTGCGTCCAAATTGTTACAAAGATTCAAATGGAGTGGATTTTTTTTTCTGATGTATGTATGTATGTATTAAACCTGTGTAAGAGTTAAGCAAAGTTAATGTGTCTAAATGGCAACAAATTACGACAAAGGGTTAAAAATATGAGGTTGTGTTCAATTGAATATTCGGTATTTCAACAGAGAACAGAAAACCGCAATTTTGAACATGATAACGCGATGTTTGGGAAAAGTTGCAGAAAAGAAACCCCTCTTAGAATAAATTTTATATTAAAATACATATTAGCCAGAGTGAAATTCGGACTCGGAAAAGTATGATATGCCCTAATGGCCAGCCAATGAATCACTTCACCACCGCTAACATCCGTATTCAGAATAAGTGCGTCACAGTGTCTCGAAGCTGGAATCTTCAACGTTTGGTTCTTCGCAAACACACCAATAAATTTGGAGCGTGTTATTCGGTCACTATTCCTTACTCTCTGGAGTGTATTCGTATCCATTTTAAAAGTCTGTGACTACACCTCTGAACCTATCGATCTCTATTAGGGCTTGTGATTTGAGGTATACTAGTACATTAATAGGCGCGTCTAGAGGCTTCGCGAATCCCAATCTGACTAAGATGTTTCCACTCTGCTGTGGACTTAAGTGCGTGTTTACACTACCAGATAAGTCCGGGGTGATGTCAAACGGGTAAAGGTTAACTTGCTCGATGGATGAATTCCTTCTGTGTTACGTCAATTCCTAGCTCATTGCAAGTACCAGCAATATCTGCAAGATTACTATAAGCTGTCGAGCAAAGCGGGAACACGGTTTCTGTTGAATAATCAGTTTCTAATGTTCCCCCCTAAGGCGATTTCATTGCCGTATAGAGTTGTATTTTTAAGACTGAAATTTTCGAAATTAAAGGCGTTCTTTTTATATTTTCCATTCATAGAAACGTGTTCCTGTATTCCAATTAATAACGTTTTAGGTAGAGTTCCCACTGCGACGTTTTCTATCTGCTTCGATGCCAGTACTACTGGCACCGTGCATAGTTTGATCTGTACTCTGTTAATTGGGTATTTTGCTGTGGCGTGTAGTAAATTTTTTTCAATTTCGAGTTATTTAGCAGAGCTTAATTTCACTCGGCGCAAGCGAAGATATGTTTCCATAACATGAATCAACACGGGCTTTGCGCTCTCTTCTTGGTCAGCCACCAGATTTAAACAGATATAAGGATTCGTACGAATGAGCTTTATTTACATATCGACCCCATTCACAAGCAGCTTCTGGAATGTGAAGTCTGGATGCAGGCGTCCGAAGCATTTATCTCTCTTTTTAGAATTTGTAAATTTGTCCTATATACTGCTTTCGTCTTTAGCTTGATAATAGCCTTCTGCAGTTAAAAGGGTGTCCTTCGCTTCTTTTGAAAAGTTGAGGGCATTTTCTAGATAGGCTCGTAGGTGATAGTAGCCCGTTCCCGCCGAGATGTTGACCTGGTTTGAATACACATCACACTGGCTGAATATGGACTGTAGAAAGTTTGTTTCTGGAAATACAACGTATTTTTCTTCGCAATCCGTTTCATCTGAATGTGCTATACGTAGTTTAGCCTACATATACACACAGCTTGGATCAAAAAAGTAAAGGCCTGAGCTGGGGATCACGAATTCTATAAGGGCACTCGGGGAGCTAATGACGTTTAACGGATTAATTGTAATAAAGTCACTGTGCTCTATAGAAACTTGAGTTAGGGGCATGTCAAAGAGGGATAGCTCCGATTTACAGCATTGTGAACTACATGGATGGATGAAGTGGGCCATGACGAGAGAAAAATAGTGGCACCTCCCTCGTTAAGTAGTAAACAGCCTATAATTCATGAGGACAATGTCCATACCTTATATCAGTTAAAAAAATTATCAACCATAGGTTTCAATCGCTTAGAACACTTCTTTTTTTATGTCCTTTTACGTTTAACACCACGTACTGGCAACCCCTTCTTCTTCCGAACAGGACTCTTCTTCTCACCAACCACCACGCATTTTTCTCTTTGCCTCTTTGATGATTTCAACCCGTGTACGCTTTAAGTGTTTTTTTAGAGCTTCTTTAGGCTTAGTCCTCGCCATTGTGTCTTCTACCGTGTTAAGACCTGATTGTAACGCTTTCCTGCCGAAATATCTGGCAGCACTCTTCAGCAAGGGAAGATCCGTACGCAGTAGGGTTGAAAAAAATGGATCCAATCCCACTCACGCGCTGGTATCTCACCCTTCGATAGACTGTAAAAGGCCTTCGGATCATTATATCACATTTCGACGAAAGTGGAGCTTCAATGTTAAGCTCCCGTCAACGAATGGAAAACTTTTCCACTCAGTCGTTCTTATATATATTGAGATATTGGTTAGTAGATTAGTTGCGACATTGACATAAAGAGGTTTGTCATATGTAATGCTCAAGCTCCTTCCTCTATGATTGGGAATGTGAGCGATACGCAGCAGTCGCGCCTGGATATCCCCAACGAACTGATGCTCCAAGACATTGCTGTAAATATAGCAAATGTCTGGGGCAGGGTAGCCATCGCTCAACTTCTCCAATTTCAGCTGGTAGATTAGGCTGCACAAGTCATATTATGTTTCGTGAAAGGTATCTCTTTGGAGGGCTGCACCATATCGGCCCTAGGTTATAATTTTGAACAGTCCTTTGTCTTTAATATTTCTATTAGTCGTTGATTTTAACATCAACGTATGGACCAGTGTGCCTATGTTTACGACTTCAAAAAGTAAATCAGCGGTTAGCTATGACTTTTCAAGACTCGTATTTAAACTCCACACAATATCCGAAGCTCTGCCATAATGGCCGAGCCCTAGTGTTACTTTTGTACTATAGTACTGTACCCCACCGAACAAGACTGATCGCATAGTATCATCTAAGGTTATGCTCAATTTTTCCTCATTCGTCGAGTCTTCTAAGAAACAGAAAAACGTTCTGTTCCTTTTCAACACTAAAAACTTGGTGGTCAAGTGAAATTCGCAAATTCCAACCTCATGTGATTCACGACCCAATCTTATGGGGCAGTGAGTTCTGTTACAAAGTTAGCCAGAGTGTTGCCAAGATGTATACACAGAGACGAAGAGGACGAGAGTGTGACGTAGTAGTGGTTAGGCGCCATGTTGCATACTATTTAAGCTTCATTATTGCATCAGCTTCTATATAGGTGTTGAAGCTTTCTGGGCACCCTAGCCATTTCACGAGGTACATTTTTCTCTTTCTGATTTCTTTGCTACCTAAAATTTTTCAATTTTAAACACATTTATTCCTAAATTAAATGTCACTTTCTGCAGCTCACCGTAAAAGCCTCCTGCAATTTCTTCCCCATTAAAATCTTCAACGTAATGCAGCATTATCTCGTCTTTAGGTCTCATAGCCCTAACTTCAAAAATATTACGTGTCCAACCCTGCTCAAATCGCTTCGCGAATTTATTACCCGAACGCGACATCCTTACATAATCATTGATTTTGAAATGCGCAGTGTGTGGTGGCACTCTACGAGTGTCTTTTCTCACCTTACGCTCTGTGTGTGTGTTCTTTCTAAAATTTCGTGAGGTGTTGTCCCAACCGCAAGGTGGTGTGAACAGTTGTAAGATGAGGCCAGCGAATCCAGAATGTCTATATATCTGTATGTGTTTTTATGTGTGAAATAGCGATGCATGCGTTCCTTTATGGTACGGTGAACTTTTTCAGCTAAAGAGGCCTTATGTATAGAATTGCTAGGGTAGTAACTGATATTAAACTCTGTCAACATGCTCTGAAAAACTCGGCCTATAAATTCTTTCCCCATGTCCGTAAAATAGCCTGCAATCATGTTTTCTTTCAACATCAACGTTTTGGTCGTTTTAGCAACTGTTTCAGGCGATTTATTTTCAGGGGAATTAGCCACAGATATCTAGAGAATACATCTATTATGAATAGAATGTAGCGGTAGCCACTATTATACAATGAGTATCTTTGCATGTCTGTTAAATCCGCTTGCCAAATAGAGTCAATCGAGGCCACTGTTGTCTTGGCTGTTTTAAACCTTTTTCTTTAAGTGTATAAGTATCCTGCTCCCGCAAAAACCTCTCAACATCTTTTTTCCCTACTCACTCATTATAAACACCTCTGTACAGTCTATCAACGCCGCCGTAGGAGGTTGGGCTAGAAATGTCATAATAACGTTTTCGTAATATATTAGTCATTTGCGTATTTTAGAGGCATGCGGGGAGGGTTGACCTTTGTTGTTTGGTCTCTCCTTTCTCCTCTTCAGAGATGCTACAGTTGGGGATGATGGCGTACTCAGTTGTGGCACATGCGAGGCTTGCTCCAAGTCTTTTAGCCAGTTCAGATTTCCTATCATTGTTTTAGGGACATTTATTTGTTGTAATCTTGCTTTAATATGCTTCCATCATGATGGTGAGGGCCTATGCCACTTTCTCACCAGATCATGGACGATGTCAACGATATTTGAGCCCTGTACCTTTGTTCCTTCAACAACTTCCTCAGCTGTACTGGTCCACTGTGTAATGGGATCTTCACTCAATAGATTATAAAGACAAGCCTTTATTCCTCAATTATATGGGATTCTTATAATTTTCGTACTCAGGAAGAAATTTCTGGAGAGCTTGGTATAAGATCTTTTTCATCAGGTGACTTTTTACTGTTTAATAGTCTAACAATTCGCTTTCATTCTTCAAAGCCTGCTTTTCCGGCTTTTACTTTCTTCGTTATATAATCTAGTTAGTAAAGGCCCCAAAACTTAAAATAAGATGGGTAGGAATGAACCCCCTCTTTGTACAATAATTCGTTTTCTCTTCCCCACAGTTTGACTTTTACGAGCTAGTGTGCGTATTATGTTCTTGTAACAGCGTAGGCGAGCCTTCTGAGGGGGTTTCATTGGTACATTACATTTTATAACGTTAAGACAGATTTCACAGATCCACTTTAAAAAGTCTGAGTCAATATTTTTAACAAATATCTGCTGCAATGCCCGTGGCAGTCGATGAGAGATTTTTATTAATTCATGGTATTTCTTTAACCTCTTTGTCATTCTGGAATATACACCGTTTCAGGCTCATTTGGGAATATATTCGTTCTTAGAAGCACTCTAAACGTATTTCGTGGGTGGAGGTCACAAAGCAAATAACAGTAACGTTGACTTGCAGCTTCTTTATAAACTTCCAATAAATCATTACGCTGATTCGGGAACATTTGATTGGCTAATACCCCAATTTGTGACATCTCTACGTTGTACGAATAAGACTAGATATTGTGTATTTATATTGTGTATCTATTTTTGAAAAATAGATTCTGGTTGATGAAGAATACGCTTATGTTAAGATGGTGGGAGAACACTAAATGTCTCGGCAAACATTTTATCCATTTCTAACATGAGATCGTTAATTACAATGACTGCATGTCCACTTCCCTTTAACCAATTAACGTCATATACACCTTTGTGGAACAAATTATAATCTTGGTACTCGTTGAATACTGACTGGTATGCCGAATAGCACCATATGACTTTATGCACAAATTTTGAGAATATCTCCCCCTTATCATTAATGATCTTAAGCATAAAAACAGATTTACTACAGCCTGTAGGGCCAGATATAATACATGTGGACAGGCTCGTGAACCTGAATTTTTATACAGAATCCATCTCTAACACGCCACACTCCTAAATGGAGCATTTTAAAAAATATAATAAAATTTTGAGTGATGTTCCTTATATTCTGCAGTCTTGTCTTTCTTCTTCTTCCTCAGAACCGTGAATGAGGATGAGGTGCAGCATCATGTACCCATCATTGATATTACAGATGACTTCGATGACAGTCTAATTGTGGCTACAGGCTCCACCCCCTCTAACGAACCCCCACCAACGCCAGCTGTAGCGCCCCCCCGCGACAATTCAAAGCGAAGGCATGATGATGAGTCGCCTTCCACGTCAGGTATAAAGCGTTCCAGGAGTGCACCGGTTGTTAGACCCCAGTAATAGAACCCCAACCCTCTACGTCTTACGATACAGCCCCACAGTAGCTCCTTCCTCAAATAAAAATGTGCCCCTTATTCCTGTTCAATTCCGGTCACATACTCCACAGCAGCAGCAGCTTCTCGTTCTGTAGAGGATCCCCCAACCTAGCCATGACTAGAAGTCGGTACGTAGTCAGGCTTGACCCTGGAGCCATGTATAGCAATGGTGTTGAACACAGTCGGCGACGCGTAGTTGAACGTATTGTGGAGCTTGCCTCTCAGAAGCGACGGTCGTGAAGTCAGGACGAGGTTGCCCTTTGGGTTCAGTCAGATGACTGGGATGTAGATGATTTTTTGGTAGTAATACCATACAGACGCTTAGCTGCTGTAGATATAGAATATATTTTGGGGCATATGATGCAGGCCTCTCAAAGTAGTACAACCTTGAACATGGACAGCTTCACGATAGATATTGACCGGGTATTCCGTATTGCGGGACATGCGGCCACACCTTATACTCTTACCTTCAATTCGCAGGCTATTTACAGAAGCATATAAACACCGAGCGTTGTTGCGGTTTTATAGCAGTATTCTTAGCCCATATGTTTACTGTACTAAATACCTGAGTTAAAAAAATTTGGTTGCCTACGGTTGTGCAGCATGCTCGTAAACTGGCTTCAGATTGCAAGCTTGAGTTTGACTATAATATGGGTCATGAAGAGCTGAGAAGGGTCGAGCAGGAAATAAATGTTCGTATAGTTGTAAGGGGTTCGAAAAAACCTTAGCCCCCCCATTTGCAGCTTACATGTTTACTTATATCGAAATAGTTTTAGTGATTATAAAAATATATAAAATTCTTTATTTATTGCAAGTATTAAAATTACTTTAGCTGATAAAGTGATAATATAATGGCTTCTCAATTAATTGGTGATTCGGAGAGGCAACGTGTGATAGATCGCATACGAGCAATAACATTTCGGGAAGCTCGTGATGCTGGAGCCACCTTTATAACACGTTCATGGGTTACCAAAAAGTTGCGAAGAAGTGAGGACTTCGTCAAAAGAAATTGGAATAAAACTTTGGACGAATGTGAAATGGATACAACCAAATCTGGGCGCCCAAATTTGCCACTCTCAGGAAACAAAGGACATCATTGAAAGCGGTACGCGTAAGCGGAAAAACAGCAGTGCTAAACTTCTAGAGAGATCGAAGTGTTGAGAGGAAAGATCGTTAGTGGTGAGATCATTCGACTGTACCGTCAGAGGCAAGGTTTAAAGCCTTGGCATGAACTTCCAAAGCCAAGAAAAACTCAACTTAATATTGATGACAGAATGTGGTTTGCCCATTATCTTGAAGATTGGGATGTGGATGATTTCATGCATTTAGCTGTCTCCGGTGAATTTTTTGTTTACGTAACACGTCGGCCTAACTACCAAAATGATCGAGTGTGGGCCACAACACCAGATGAAATCGATGACAATGAACATTATCGCGAATTATTAAAAAGTCCAGACTCTGTTGGTGTGTTTGTTTTGTTCACTGCAAAGAAGCTCATGTAGGTGCTGAAGCCAAATGGTCAGAGTTGGGATGGACAGTATTTTCGTGATATTATTCTATCCCAGCATGTCATTCCTTTTCTAAGAAACCCAAACAATGTTATGGATGTCGATCAGGTCACACTTCTGCACGATATGGCCCCCTGCTTTAAAGCATTAGCCACTCAACAGTTGTTGCGGAAGCATGAGATCGATTTCTTTGGAAATGAAGAATGGCCAGGAAATTCTCCTGACCTGAACGTCTGTGAACATATTGGATCAGTTATAAAGGACAAGGTTGAATGTCTCTTGTTTCAAGAACCTGCAGCAAATCGATTTTCGAAGGATACAATGACGCAACACACTGAAACTGTTTTATTAAATTTGCGTAACGATCAAGATCTATTCACGTCACTTCTGGCAAGCTACCCAAAGCGAATTCAGGCTGTCTTGCCAGCAGAGCTGGGCACTTGCGGTTTTTTTGCGGTACTGCGGTACTGCGGTACTACCGTGTTGGTCGGTACCGCGGAAAGTACCGCGGGAAATTTGAATGCGGTAGCGGTACTGCTGTACTTTCAGCGATCCTTTGCGGTACTGCGTTATGCGGTACCGGTTTGGTAGTGCGGTAGTAGTACCGCAGTACCGCAGTACCGCAAAAAAAACGCGCAAAAAAACGCAAGTGCCCAGCTCTGTAACTTGGAAGCCAATGGCGGGAACACCAAGTTTTAATTGTTTCTCATTAAATGCAGGATTAAATTCTCTTTTGTAAGGTATGTTTAGTTTTACTGTACCTCTAATATTTAGGCCATGGGCGGGGGGGCTAAGGTTTATTGGAGCCCCGTATGTGGAATGGATGATCCTCATAGGACTGTGTATGTTTTTAAAAGCAGCGTGAGAGACCTTACAAGACCCCTATTTATTTTAGGGCTGTCAGGAGCAACGTATCTCCCCATCCGTAATATAAGGACCTTTACGCGTGTTATGATAAAAGTAGAAAATATGGAAGGCATCATGCTTTGTGTAAGAGATGCCTCGTGTTTGCGAATGATCTAGTGAAACATTGTAAGGATTGTCACATGGTGTGTGAGCAGTGTAAAAGCTCCAAATGTGAAAGTCGTGTAGTTGAAGCTAAGCAGGACTGTAATGTGTGTAGACGCACAGTTTTCATTAATAAATGCTTCGAGCTTCATAAGTCAATTGGTAATTGCAGGAAAATGAGAATCTGTGAATGTGGTATGTTTCATATGATGGATAATTGGGTGAAATTCACGCATGAATATGATGAAATTCACTGTTCTACATGCCATGAGAAATATAAGGCAGATGGTATAAAGCATGTTTGCTATATGAAAGATGCTAAGCCTAAAAAAAAACCCTTGCATAACTGTGTACTACGACATAGAAACATATACGGCTGCTGAAACCAAAGAGGATCCCACATCTACTGTACTTGTAAGCCAGACTATCTGCGATGAGTGCATGGAAGTCGAGTGTGATGAGTGTCACAAATGTTGCAAACGAATAAACGTTTTTAAAACGATCGCAGACGGCAGCCCCGTGAAACTCTTTGTGTCCTATATTGTCAAGTTAGCGGATAAGTTCAAAAAAATTGCTGTGTATATTCTTGCCCATAACGACGCAAAATTTGACACAATTCCTTTATAAGGAACTGCTTGAACACGAGTCGTCGGAGATATTTACAGGCGATCAATTGAAAAGAGGAAACAAACTTATACAGATGCAAATAAGAGGTAATGTTCAGTTTAAAGACACTTTATTATTCACACCTTGTAAATTAGCCAAGCTACACAAGGTGATGGGCGTAGCCGCCAAAGTTTCAAGAGGCTATTCCTCTTACACTTTCCTCACTAGCGACACTTTAAATTACGTAGGACTGTCTAACCCCAAACATAACTTTAACTATGCCAACATGAGTGATGGTGAACGTGAAGATTTTGACCCCTACTACAATAGTTTTACTGAAGAAATTTCATACAGTGTAGCGGATGAATTTGAGCGCTATTGCCTAAATGATGTGCGCGTGCTTAGAGTATGTTTCCAGGTCTTTAGAAGGGTGTAAATAGACTGGTTCAACTGTGATCCGCTGCAAGTCGCAACCACGATCGCCACATTATGCTTTACGGTGTTCAAGAAGAATTTCATGCCTAAAGACACACTGGCCGTCATTCACAGAAGCAATCCCCGTAGTTATGGCATAAGGCTATTTACTGGCTCATACACCTACAGCAACAGACAGGTGTATAAATAAAACATGCCCGCAACACGGAGAAAGTCCCCATTAAGATCAATGGTCGTGTTTTTGTGTGGATGGTCTAAGCGAAGACCGTGT
This sequence comes from Bathynomus jamesi, assembly GCA_023014485.1. NCBI lineage: Eukaryota > Metazoa > Arthropoda > Malacostraca > Isopoda > Cirolanidae > Bathynomus > Bathynomus jamesi. The sequence goes on along the minus strand of JAJOZX010002130.1, from coordinate 4,431 downwards.
CACTGGTGAGAAGACAGCGTACTCCTTTAACGGGTGCTGGTGGCATGGATGCCCACTCAGATGATCCTCCCAGATGCGGCGATAGCTTGTTCGGTGGGCGTACAAATCCCTTGAAACTATCCTTTCCACCTGCGGAGGGCGTGAAACTCCATTACTATGACTTCTGTTCTTTATACCACGACGTGGTGAAGAACAATCCGTATTCCGCAGGAGCAACTAAAAAATTGGTGGGTCCCGCTCTGCCCACCATCAAAGAGTTCTCAGCAAATTTGAACGAGAACTATTTCGGCCTTTCTTTCGTAGATGTGCTCCCCCCTCGCGACTTATGAATGCTGATTTTACTCGTCGTTATAGATCACAAGCTCATGTTTCTCCTGTGCGTGAAGTGCGCAGAGGAGAACAACGGGACCTGTAATCACACAACCAACCAGCGCAAGATTATAGTGTATATATACAAGTACTGAGATGTCCCGTAGCCGTTCGCCACGGCTAGAGAATATTAAAGATATATGAGGTGTGGAGGTTTCAGAAGCTACCCAACCTTTTGATGCCATATATAAACACATTTTTTAAGGATAAGGTAGAAGCATCAGGGTATCCGCGAGTTGATACCGAAGATGAAAAATCGGCTTATATTCAGCGTTATCGTGACCGTGAAGGGATACAACTTGACCGTTCTCAAATTGTAAAGGACCCATGCAGGCGCTTTAGTGCAAAATTGTGTTTAAATAGTCTTTGGGGAAAATCTGAACAGAATACAGGCAAAGGGAACGTTCATCTAGTCCAAAGTTATAACGCGGTGTGGGATTATGCCAACGCTCCCGATAAAGAGGTCATTGAGATCGTGAATGTGGGTAATACGTACATAATAAAGTACAACATTACCGAATTGTTTACAGATACATCACGTGTTACAAACATACCTGTAGCCAGCTTCACAACCGCATACGCTCACATCTAACTTTAGATCTACTGCATTCTCTTGGGCAGAGGGTTCTGTATGCAGACACAGATAGTGTGATATTCACAGAGAGGGAGGGTTAATACATACCGCCTATTGGAGAATTCTTCAGAGAATTGACTGATGAGATCAAGGATAAGTATGGTGATAGTGCCTACGCTGATGCTTTTGTATCAACAGGTCCCAAAACTTATGGGGTACGGGTGATGGTGGGGGAGGAAGTGTGATATATCGTGAAGGCGAAAGGCATTACGCTTAACCAGACGAACCGTCGGATCGTTAACTTTGATTCGCTGAAGAAGCTAGTGTGCTTTGAAGTTGAGGGTGATGAACCGCGCCAACTGACTGTAGGGACCCACAATTTTCGAGCACAGAAACTGGGGTGTGTGAAGGAACTTAGGGGGGACGAAAGTGTGTTGTAACACATATAGGAAACGCTACCAGGTGCCTGGCACCTACGACACCGCACCCTTTGGGTACCATAGCCCTTGATTGTTTTGTTAACCTGAATATATTCCATGAATTAGGGACTAATTACACCGGTCTGCATGAAAATCGATTTCTTTATTTTGAGTTGTGATTCTGAAGCAGTTCGCTGCGCTGAATTAAAAAATGCTACCAGTTTTTTTCTATCACCCACAGTTTTAAAGTTATTAGCAAAACAATTTTGGGGCGTTTTGTAATTTTTTACCTTTTTTATCTTTAATAATTTTGTTTTTTCATATTTTTCAGATAGATAATTCTAACATTACGTCTTTAAAATTTTAATAATGGCTTCTAGAGGATGTACCCATAGTCCAGACATATTTTGTATATTTGTGGTCGGTATGTTGTTGTAAAACAAAGGACAAATGTAACGACCTTCATTAAGAGAGCTTATCATGCTTATTTTGGAATTAAATTAGGAGATCAAGACAAAAGTTGGGCTCCACACAAGGTTTGTCTTACGTGTGTTGCGGCATTAAGGAATTGGAGCAAAGGTAAAAGAAAAGTTTGCCATTTGGGATCCCTATGGTATGGCGCGAGCCTAGAAACCATACCGACGACTGCTACTTCTGTTCTTGCAATGTTAAAGGTTATAATGCAAAGAATAAAGAGAGCCTTCAATACCCAAGTCTTCCATCTGCAATAAGGCCGGTACCCCATGGTCCAGAAGTTCCTATTCCCCGCCCACCCGACAGTCTGGATCAATACAATTCAGATTGTGATTCAGCTCCAAATCCAGACAATGATGATGTTTATGAACAGCCAACAGCTGACCGAGATCCTCCTAAACCATTAACCCAAGCCGAACTAAATGACTTAGTCAGGGATTTGAATCTGCCTAAGGACTCTGCAGAACTTTTGGGGTCTAGATTGCAGGAGAACAATTTATTGGCATCCGACACATACTTCGCTTGGTACAGAAATCGTGAGAAAGACTTCGTGCCTTTTTTCGAAGAAGATGGTCCCTTGGTATTTTGCAAGGACATCGCAGGATTAGTGTGCAAACTAGGCATCGAATACCAAACCAGTGACTGGAGGTTGTTTATAGATTCCTCTAAAACCAGTCTAAAAGGAGTGTTACTGCACAACGGTAACAAATATGCATCAATCCCAGTGGCCCATTCTACTCATTTAAAAGAGACCTATGATAACATGAAACTGCTTCTGGAAAAAATTCAGTATCAAAATCACAGATGGATATTGTGTGGGGATCTCAAAGTCCTTTGCATGTTACTTGGGCAGCAATCAGGATAGACTAAGATGCCATGTTTCATCTGCGAATGGGATAGTCGAGCACGTGACCAGCACTGGAAGAGGAAAACTTGGCCTCCTAGAGAGAATCTTACCCCAGGATCAAAGAACATTTTACATGAACATCTAGTTAAACCAAATAAAATCCTCCTACACCCTTGCACATTAAGTTAGGCTTGATGAAGCAGTATGTGTTTCAAGTACATTTGTTCAAAATTCCAAAGATTAGCTACGAGAAAATAAAGGAAGGTGTTTTTATAGGTCCTCAGATTAGAAAGTTATTGACAGACGATCATTTCCTGAACACAATGACCAATAAAGAAAAAGAAGCATGGCTTGGTTTCAAAGATGTTGTTGAAAACTTCTTGGGAAACTACAAAAGCCAAAATTATGAAAGACTGGTGAAAAATATGCTTAAAAGTTTTGCGCCTTAGGCTGCAACATGAGCCTGAAAGTTCACTTCTTATTTTCGCATCTTGACCGTTTTCCTGAAAATCTCGGAGATGTCAGTGAGGAGCAAGGGGAACGATTTCACCAGGACATCAAAACCATGGAAAGAAGATATCAAGGAAGATGGCATACAAATATGATGGCGGATTACTGCTGGTGTCTGCAACGAGATCAGCCTAACGCACAGCATAAGAAAACATCAAAGAAGCACGGTTTAGTCGTCATTAGTCAGATCTACCTTCGTAGTCTTAAGTCTTTGGAATAAGTCCTGAAATGTTTGCAAGTAAAGAAGGTAAATATATTTTGTTTCTTTCAGTTATTTTTTTATTCTTTCATAAACAAGCAATATGCTTGTCCAAGAGCTAGGAGCTATTTAATTCTGCTTTAATTAGGTTTTACTCTATCACCTAAAGATTTCGTGCTACAAGGGTGTTGTAATACCTCATCTGTCCCAAAATGTTAACCACCCATTGATGGGAGGGGAGAGAGTATTTTGCTGGAACGGGACTGGTTGTTATATATATTTACCCTACATTATGTAAGCGTTACTGTAGTCGATAACAACAAAATTTATGGTTTAGCATGTGCAATCCAATGTTGGTCTCGATAAGATGGCTCACATTTGGGGATAAATGGGGGATTTATGACACACCCTGTAGTAAGAAAACCATAAGTGATAGGGAAAAACTAACTATATTTTTGAGATCAGCGCACTCAAATTATATAGAATCACCAACTAGTTTGTAAAACTCGATCGACAATTTTCAAATGTGTACTGGTGTTATTTGTTGATGATATGTTTGTTTATTTAAAATAAATTATGTTTCAATTAACGTTTCATTTTCTCCTTCGTATGTGTGTGTGTGTGTGTGTGTGTGTGTGTGTGTGTGTGTGTGTGTGCAGGAAAAGGATAAGCACCGCCCACAGTATGGCCGATTAAAGGGGTCACGTGACTCCGACCACTAGCTGATTGTATCTCTGCCCTGCGTGTTCAGTTCACCTCAACAAGCCCTGGATCTCAGACGTGTATTTTGAAGAATTCTCGCGTAGACGGAAAAGGTAATGGTCACCTTTGATATTTCATACTCGACATTCATGAAGTGGTATTCGATAAAGTCCACAGATGTAGTGAACACTCAAATAGTCCCGAGTCCTCCCTCCTTTGAGGCTTTTAAGGAGCTATTGAACCGAGCGAAGCGTGAGGAGCAGGAGGTTCAAATACTTTACGGTTATTCTGGCGATAGCATTGCGGGCTTTCGGGGCTCAAACGATGTGATGGACTT